>BHFT01040012.1:0-11786 GCA_004320025.1 Laticauda laticaudata
GTGATTGGGCTTCACAGTCGTATTTCAGATCTGTCAGTGGCTCTTGCAGTTTGGGATGAGATTGTGCAAAGTCTACTGTGAAAGGATTTAGCACCCAAGTGGGCATTTCCAGATTTATCAGATCATAGAATCTGGTTTCCATATCTTCTTTTAGTTGCTTCAAGTGGCAGCAAAAAACGTCCAAATCTTCTGCTTGAAGTTGATGTTCATTATCAAGGCTTCGGAACTGATACAGCTCCTGGCAACTCATATTGCTTGCAAGGAGATCCAATTTGGAAATAAATGAGCAGATTACTCCTTTGCTCTTAAGAAAATGGATTTTATCTCCTTGCAGCTTTACGTTCACTTCATTCAGCTTGTCAAAAACATCAGTGAGATAAGCTACATCCAGATGTCCAAGTTTAAGAGAACTGCTTAGACTTGGATCAATGGATTCAAGAAATTCAAAAACTGTGTTAAAAAGTTCGTGGAATCGCCGCAAACACTTTCCTTTTGAAAGCCACCTTACTTCGGTGTGCAAAAGGAGACATTCAAACTCCTTGTCATTTTCTTAACAAAGCTTGTGAAAACATCAGTTGTTCAAGGCATTCGACTTAATTTTATTCACAGAGTTAATGACATAACATATAGACTCAGGCAAACGGCCACTCAATTTTTTTGAGACAAGGTGCTGTCTATGAATGATGCAATGGACAGTCATAACTCCAAGTACAACCAATTTTAGATGAGCTTGAAATCCATGATATCGTCCAACCATGGATACAGCTCCATCGGTTGCACATGCCACAACGTTTGTCAAAGAGATGTTTTTCTCATTAAAAAACTCTTCAACCTTTTTAAATATCGAAGAACCTTTTGTATTGATGGCTAAATTTTGAGCAAATAACAGTTCTTCTCTGATCTCTTCATTTCCGTTGATGAAATGGACATAAGCCAATAACAAGGCTTTATTTTCACGAATCGTTGACTCATCAATCTGCATCACAAATTCTGCACTTTTCAAGGTGTCAGTAAGCCTTTCTTCCACATCAGCAGACATTTCATCAATTCTTTTTGATATGGTGTCATTGCTCAAAGGAATCAATTGCATGACAGTGCTTACACTGGGCCCCAACATGGTGGCAACAATCTGTTTCACGGCTGGTAAAACCAGTGTTTCTCTGATAGTGTGAGGTTTGCCACATTTTGCTATCAACAAAGATGCTTCATAGGAACAAATGAGCTCCTTGTCAATGTTGGGTGATGATTTTCCAGATAACTTCTCAACAGTGCTGCAACCCTCAAACTTGGCCCTTAAGGATTGGAAAAACAATACCGGTTTGTCGGCTTTATCCAAATGAATTCTTACCAAATGGTCTTTCAGTTGGGAAGGCTTCATTGTTTCATTTGAAAATGTTTTCTCACAAAGAAGACAAAACGGAAGCTGTATGTTGGAAGGAGATGGAATGAATCCCAATTTTAGGTATTCCATCGAATATTGGCAATATTTCCTCTTCTCGGCCATGTTGAGAGGTCTTCGAAATGAAAGGCACTAACTGCAAATTAAATTTTTGACTGCACTGGAACACTATAAAACAAATGTGGATATTGATAAACCTAGTTTCAACAGTTACATTGACATCACAGAGGACAGCCACTCAGCATGCGATGTTTCAAAAGAAGCACTCACTCCTCCATCACTGCCCCTTCTGGCCAATGGCATGCCATTGTATGGGTAGAGTGATACCATGTTTCTCCAACAATATGCCCCCCTCAATAGGAAGACCCAGCATTTTCTAGGCATAAAATGAATTTAAACCCCCCCCCCAAATTTAGGCCTATTTAAAGCATGTGAAATTGGAGGGGGAAGGCAGGGGGAACTTGCCATTAGGAGCACCCTGTGGGCAGCTACGCCTCGCCATCAGCCGCTCCTAACAGCCAATCATGTTGGAACGTGGAGGGCTCCCTCCAAAGGCGCCAAGCACCTTTGCTATAGACCCAGGTCAGCAAGCAGGTGGCAGCAGCATGGATGTCCACCAGCAGCATTTCAGCCACTTCTCAGGCCTCCATAGCTTCCACAGTTCCCACCAGTGCTGGCACCTCTCTCACCAGTGCTGTTTCCAACAACTGCATCTGAGTCACTCCTGCTTTTCCCCCCGTCCCAAAACAATAGGAAAAAAAATCATATTAAGGTACATGGGAGCGCCCTGTGCATTTTGGTTTAATCCTGAGCGGCTGGGTGGGCATGGGAAGAGCCAAGCGAGCATCTCTGCTGCTGCTACCATTGATGCTCCAGCCTTGGGCTCTACAAGTTTCCAAAAGTCCCAGTGCGCAGCCCATTCCTGCATTCCAAGCACGCCTGGGATGAGCTTCAGCTGTCCCTCTCTCACCAGTGATGTCTCCAACAATAGCAGGAAATGTGGAAGTTATGGAGGTGGCTCCCCCACCTGAGAAGTGGCTGAAACGCTTCCAAGGTTCCCACCGCTGCTACTGCTGTTGTTGGAGATGGTGCTGGTGAGAGAGGGACAGCTGCAGCTCTGCCTGGGTGTGCTTGAAATGCAGGAACTGTCTGCTCACCAGGACTTTTGGAAACTTGCAGAGCCCGAGCCTGGAGCATCAAGGGTAGCAGCAGCAGAGACACGCGGTTGGCCCTTCTCAAGCCCACCCAGCCACTCAGGATTAAACCAAAATGCAGCACACGGCGCTTCCAGGTACCTCAAAATATTTTTTTTTTCCTGTTGTTGCGGGACAGGGACAGGGGAAAAGCAGGAGCGACTCAGATGCTGTTGTTGGAGATGGCACTGATGAGAGAGGTGCCAGCACTGGTGGGAACCGTGGAAGCTACAGAGGCCTGAAAAGCAGCTGAAATGCTGCCAGCAGACATCCATGCTGCTTCCACCTGCCTGCTGACCCAAGTCTGAAGCAAAGGCACTTGGCGGGGATAGGGTATGCTCCATGCTCTGCTATGATCAGCTGTTAGGAGTGGCTGGTGACAGGAGAGGTGTAGTTCTCCGCAGGGCTCCCTAGGCGAGGGGGGGGAAGAAATAAATTCACCCCCGAAAAGATGTCTTAGCCATTTTTGGGGGGCTCAAAACAAATAAGACCCGGCCTTATTATATGAGAAACACGGTAGATGCTGCTGCACAATGCACATGAAGATGAGCAATGCATATTCACATATGTACGGCGTTCTGTACTGAAGCTAGCTGGAGGAACATTTTAAAACACAGTTCAATCCACTAAGAGCAAGCGATCTGATGTTTTTGTACAACAGATATACTGTATGAAAAAAGTCTCAAAAGTGTCCCCAAAACTTCTCCCTCCATCGCCCCCATATAACCCTCCCTTCTGTTCCTTCGCCCCCGCATTGCCCCTTTTTGTTCCATCGCCCCCCTGAAAAATGAAATTGCCCCCTGGGGGAGCAATATTGCCCAGGTTAAGAACCACTGCTCTAGATTATTGGAATACCCCAAAATTGGGAAACTATACACCTCTCCATCACAACATAAGAAGAGAGGAGTAGCTCTTTATATAAAAGAAACAATAAATGCTAAGCAAATATTTATGGATAAAGAAGGGAAGATTTTTATGGTGGAGATAAGAATGAATTACAAACAGATACTCCAGGCAGCAATTTATGCACCAAATAGTAAACAGAAGAACTTTTATAGTAAACTTCATAAGAAAATAATAGAGTATGAAAATATTTGTGTAGAAGGAGATTTCAATGCAATTGTAGATGCAGAACTAGATTATAAAACTAGGAAAGTGAACAAAAAAGTGAGGGTAATGCTTCCAAAGGCTTTCTTTAAAATGGCTGAAGAACTAGGCATCCAAGATGTATGGTGAGAGATATATCCTAAGGAAAATCAATACCCATTCTGTTCAAATAGGCATATGTCTTGGTCAAGAATCGATATGATATGGATGTCAGCCAAACTGAAATCTATTTCTATATTCAGTACAAGAACTGAATATAGAAACAAGTAATTGGGCAGACCATAATCCAACAAAAATCACATGGAAAGGACAAAAAAGATGGATATTGAACCAATCAATATTAAAAGACAAGGAATTTGTTCAATTCATGGAAAAAGAATTAGATTTTTTTTTTCTTATAATAGAAGAGACCTAACTACAAAATACTGTATATGGACACAGCCAAAGCATATATTAGAGGTCTAGTCATAATTTATACAGAAAAGAAAAATAAGAAGTAACAAAACCAAAAGACATTAGAAGAAGAATATAAGAGATTAGAGACAGAACTACAAAAAGAACCACAAAAAAAGAATTAAAAAAAGAAATGGAATTTATAAAACATGTTAAATATAATAGATAAAGAAGAAATTATGAAAAAAAGAAAGTTATTCAAAATTATTATGGAAAACTATATGACCAAGAGACAGTTTCAGAAGAGAAAATAAAACAATATTTTTTAAAAAGCAGAACTACCTAAAATACCAGAAACAGTAAAAGCCATGTTATGAATCTATAACAATGATGGAATTAATTAAGAGACAAAAATATGATAAAACCCTGACCCAGATGGTCTACCAGGAGAACTTTACAAAGGTTTGCAAAATATCCTAAATATACCAATGCTGGATGTATTCAATAAAGAACTGTTAGAAGCAAAAGTACCAAATTCATGGACAAAAGCATACATCACGCTCATACCAAAAGAGGACTCAGACTTACAATAGATAAAAAAATACAGATCGATATCCTTATTGAATACGGACTACAAAATATATACTTCAATAATTGCAGAAAGAATTAAAAGATTTTTAAACCAATTTGTACATCAGATCAAAATGGATTTTTATCGAAGAGATGAATTAAAGATAATATGAGAATAATCTTAAACTCGCTGGAGTACTATGAAACACACACATGGAAGCAAATGGCATTGATCTTTCTAGATGCACAGAAAGCATTTGACAATTTGAACTGGCAATTCATGCTAAAACAGTTAAAAGACATGGATTTTGGGGAGAGATTTGTGATCATATTGACTAAGGTGATATATTACAAGCAAACAGCAAAGGTAATGGTAAATGGAGATATAATAGAGAAGGTTGCTATTAAAAAAGGTACAAGGCAAGGATGTCCCTTGTCTCCTCTATTATTCATATTGACACTCGAAGTATTAAATAGAAATATCAGAAATATAGAATTGTAGAGATAAAAGGTAGAAATAAAAAAAGAAAAACATAAATTACAGGCATTTGCAGATGATTTAGTTTTTATTTTGGAAGACCCACAAGAAATAGGACCTAAACTAATAAAAAAATAAGACAAATATGGCGATTGAAACATGGCAGGATTGAAAATAAATACAGAGAAAATTAAGATACTAGTTAAAAATCTCACAGATATGCAGAAAAAAGAGTTAATGAAGAGAACAGGTATTCAGATCACTAAGAAAGTAAAATACCTAGGGATTAATTTGACAGCAAGATGTGTAACTGTTAAGGAAGATAATTATTATAAACTGATGAAACAAATTAAAATAGATCTTGAAAAAATAAAAAAAAACCTGCCACTATCACTGGGAAATAGGACAGCTACAATAAAAATTAATATATTGCCAAAATTATTATATCTATTTTAAACAATTCCAATAAAACTGGAAAAAATATTTTGAGGAACTCAATAAAGTAATATTAAGATATATTTGGCAAGGGGAAAAAAAGAATAAGTCTAAAAATGTTGCAAGATTTGAGAAATAGAGGAGACTTTGGGTTACCGAATTGGGAATTATATTATCAGGTTATGGTACTTACTTGGTGAAAGAATGGATTGTATTGAGAAACAAAAGACTATTGACATTGGAAGGATGTGATCTGCAATCAGCTGGCATGCCTTCTTGTGGTATGGGAAAAATAAAATACAAGGTTACTTTCAAAGACATTATATTAGGAATGCATTATTGCTAGTATGCGAGAAAGTCAGAGAAGAATACTATTTGAGGATACCAGTTTGGTTTTTGACAATGGAAGCACCGGTTCATCCAAATATCAACATAGAAAATATTGTCAGATATAAGGATATTTTGAATGAGAAGGGGGAGCTCAAAATAAACAAGAATTAAGTGAGCAAGGAATTGATATGACATGGTATTCATAATTACAGATATATTCTAGATGCAAGAAAGATGCAAAACTATATGGTTTTTATAAAGAATAGAACTAGACGATACGAACAGGGCCAGAAAAAAAATTGATAAAAAAATGTACAGCTACCTATTATATATTAAATTGAAAGATGAACAAGTAATGGAAACAATGATAGACAATTTGGTTGTGCAACTGAATTAGATAAATGGCAAAAATTGTGGGACAGAAACTATAAATTAACAATGTCAACTACATATGAAGAAAATTTGTATAAGATGTTTTATAGATGGCATTTTGTACCAGCATGGCTGGCAAAAATGTTAAAAGATAAGTTGGCTAAATGGTGGAAGTGCCACCAGATACCTGGGTCATATTATCATATGTAGTGAACTTGTCCAAAAGCAAAATAATACTGGACAAAAATATATACATGGTTGGAAAAAATGATAAAACAGGATATTGATTTAAAGCCAAAAATATTTCTACTGGGGACTCTATCTGAAAAATACAGTAAGCAAAATGCATATTTACTTATTCATAAATTGCTACTAGATTTGTATTTGCACAAAGACACCTACAGAAGAGAATGTGATTAAGAAAATATTAGAATGTGCAGAAATGAACAAATTAATGCTTACAATTAAGGAGAAAGAACAAACTGAATATTATATGACATGGGGTTTATTTTATCAGTGCCTAAACAACAAAAATGGAAGTTAGAAACAGGGAAACAAGATAAAGAAGATATGTTAAAAGAGATAAGCAAATATTATGATTAGTATGTTGAATATTGCTATTTTAAAATTGTAGAATTAATATATGGAATATTAGCTTAGTTTAGTTTACTTTATTGTTATTGCACCTCGTACAGCAAAATTAAATACCATCTTCAGTGCACATCATGACCATGAAAATAAACACAAACACACATCTTTCACACTCCACACATTCAACCGAAAACCCCTGAAACCGCATCAACATTGCACTATACAGTAGAATTCAAAAGAGTACTGCCCTGGGATTGAAGCTATTACCATTTTAAAATTGTAGAATTAATGAATGATGTTGCAAATTTTGATTACTGTTCAACAAAGATACTTGTACCCAGACAACATATGTTCAACTGAAGATGGAATTATTATATTCAAAATAAAAATAATAATAATAATAATAATAATAATAATAATAATAAATCCACTGTAGAACTCTATCAACAGTTCCTGGGACAGTCTGAACTTCCTGAGTTGATAATAGGAAGAACATTCTTTGTTGTGCTTTTTTAACATCCATAGATAATCAGAGTTGGAAGGGACCTTGTAGGTCATCTGGTCCAATACCCCGCCTAAGCAAGGGACACCATTTCTGACAAATGGCAGTCCAATCTCTTATTGAAAATCACAAGTGATGATGCTCCCACAACTTCCGAGAGCAAGCTGTTCCATTGATTGATTGTTCTCACTGTCAGAAAGTTTCTCCTTAATTCCAGATTAAATCTCTCCTTGTTCAGTTTTCATCCATTATTCCTTGTCTGACCTACATGTGCTTTAAGCCCATGTCACACTGAACCAACGGATGCAAAGAGGATGTAAAATGGACAAAAAACCTTGCCATCCGTTCAAAAACTAATCGCGATGTAACTCACGCCTCGGTTTTGCTTCCTCTCTAACTCGTCCAGCATCCGTTTATTGGAGTTTCATCACTCCAAAAAGTTTGGTCTGCCCAAACTTTTGCGCAGTTATCCAGTTCGTCGTTCTGCATCTGCTACGCATCCACTACGCATCCGTTACGCATCCGTATATGCATCCACTATATCCGCTAGGTGTCCGCTAGCATCCATGAATCCATCGCCCAGATGCAGGGAGGAAGCGGAACAGATGCACAAGATGTCTAGTGGATGCAGAATGGAAACAAAGCATTTAAATGGAAGAGAAACAATTCACAGAGGGGACCTATCTCGGATATTAAGGGATGTTCAAGAGGATGCCTAGCGGAAAACGTAATACTGGCTATAAAAAGGGGAGAGCAAACCGCGCTGGCATCTCACTTTCAGAACAGCAGACCAGCGGTGCAGACCTCTGCAGCCTTCATCTGGCTCTTCCTCTTCCACGCATCCAGTCATGTCCACGTGGATTGTAACAAAGTCCTTCGCGCAGCCACATCGTGTCTGCAACAGTGCGAGCATCTGCATGCTCTATGAACTCTACTGTGAGAGAAAAGGAGCCACCCAAAAGAGTCTGGATTCGAAGATGGTTTGCCAGAAGAGCAGAGTATGGACTGTACACAGCTGATGGTGAGCTCAGGAACGAAGACACTCGGTGTTCCAGAACTTCATGAGGATGCCTCCAGCCAGTGACTCGAAGTTGTGCAGCGGCTGACACAGGTTACAAGGCAAACACCAAGTTCGGCCCAGCCTGGAACTGGGCTGAAGGTGGCACTCACCTGCCACCTGGCCTCAGGCCCTCCTACAGGAGCATGCAGTATGGTGGAGGGTGCCATCTCAACACATCAGCATTTGTATGATCAGGAGAAGGAGCAAGTGTGCATGGGGCATCAAGGATGGGGGAGCCATATGGAAGAATACAAGGAGAGGCTCCAGTACCCTCCACTGAAGAAGGTGGAGAGGTTGCAGAATGCGGTATCAGAAGTGGAACTTACCACACACCGTTGGAGCCATAGATGGCAAGCACGTGCGCCTGCAAAGCTGCACCCAACTCAGGGTCCACTTATTTCAACTCCAAGGGCTTCTTCAGCATCATCTCTTCACCATGGTCGTGCTGTCTACAAGTTCATGTACATCGATGCTTCAGGCAATGGCTCATCTTCAGTGCCCAGGTATACAACGCCAGTCACATCAAGGGGAGCTGGAAGGCAACCTCATCGTGGGCTTCCACAATCCAGACCCCCTGCCCAATGACCAAGCAAGATGTGCCTACTTCATCATGGGGGATGACGCCTTCTCCCTCTCAAACCTACCTCATGAGCCCCTATCAACTTCCAACTCCTCACCCGTGAAGAGAGGATCTTCAACTACAGCTGTCCAGGGCAAGCGGGTGGGTGGAAACGCCTTTTGGCATCCTGGCCAACAGTTTCCCAGGTACTTCTCACACCACATTGCAGCATTGCCCGAGACCATGAGGAGGGTCCATGGAAACGCTTGCTGCATCTGCACAATCTCAATGCGCACCCGCTACCCAGTCTTGTGGACCGTCAACAAGGCAATGGGGACATGGAGCCTGGGAATGGAGGCAAGGGAAAACCTGATTGACACTTGAGGATGTGCAAGGGCCTCACACACGAGCCTCTACATGAAGCGAAGAAGCAGTCAACCTCCTCGAGACACTGTGCAACTCCCCAGCTGGAGCAGTGGAGTGGCAAGACAGGATTGATAGATGCCTTAATGGATGCTTCCTTCAGCCTGTCTCATCACACAGATAGATTGAGGGCCATGTGTATGTTTGGTTGGCCTACAAATGAACAGGGCATTTAATAAAGAGTCTGTGTTTTGTTTATGACATGTGTGAGATAATTATTACATATATTGCTAGAACAGGGCCATAGGTGTGGCACCTGGAGGGTGGACCATGGCAGTGTCCTGCACTGCGAGTACATCTAGCGTCCACTGTCTATGCCTATACCCATTCCACAGTCTATCATCATACCACAAGGCTGTCCTAACCCATCCCAAAGCTATCTTACCCACCACAAGCATGCAAAGCTTAAACCAATTTCTAAAAGACAGCAAGGCTGGCAGGAAGGCTGGCAGGCAGGCAGGCCACCAGGCTGGGCAGGAAGGCTCGGCACCAAGGCATGCACCAAGGCTGGCAGGGAGGCAGGCACCAAGGCTGGCTGGAAGGCTGGCAGGCAGGCAGGCACCAAGGCTTGCAGGCAGACATGAACCAAGGCTGGCAGGAAGGCAGGCAGCAGGCTGGCAGGCGAGACTGCTGGCAGCAAGGCTTGCAGGCAGGCAGGCTGGCAGCAAGGCTGTCAGGGAGGCTGGCAGCAAGGCTGTCAGGAGGCTGGCAGCAAGGGCGGCAGGCAGACAGCATAGGCAGGGCAGGCAAGGCAGCCAATCCATCCGGCAGCAGGTCTTTCCTCTGAATGGCGACCTGCTTCTGAGCTGCTTCTGTTATATCCGCGGGGACTGACGCAATGCATCCTCCGCATGCGCAATTAATGCCAGGCATCGCTAGGCTTCCGCTGTGCATCCGTGTGCATCTCGCTCGGCATCGCTTCATCCACTTCGGCGTCCTTTCTGCATCCGCTGTATCCGTTCTGCGTCCGCTTCGCTGAGGCCCCACGGAAGCCCTGCGGATGTGCCTCTGCTCCATCCGCTTCCATCCGCTAGGCTTCCCTTCCGCATCCGCTTTGCATCTGCCTGCGTCCTCCCCGCATCCGTGTTATCCGCTCCGGTTATGCAAATTTTGCCCCTTTTGAGAGCGGATAAAACGGATGGAACATTTTGCTCGTCTGCTGTGTCCTTTTTGCATCCGTTGGGCAGTGTGACATGGGCTTTAGAAAATAGCTTGATCCCTTCCTCTCTGTGGCAGCCCCTCAAATATTGGAACATTGCTATCATGTCTCCTCTGCTCCTTCTCTTCACTAGACTAGCCATGCCCAGCTTCTATAACCATTTTTCATGTTTTAATCTCCAATCCTCTAAACATCCTGGTTGCTTTCCTCTGCACTTTTTATGGAGTCTCAACATTTTTTTATAATGTGGTGACCAAAACTGGATGCAGTATTCTGGGTGTGGTCTTACTAAAGCTTTATAGAGTGGTACTAATACCTCACTTGATCTTGACTGTATCTTGGTTAATGCAATTTAGGATTGCATTAACTTTTTTTTGCTGCTGGCTCATATTTAGTTAGTTGTCCACTAAAACTCCAAGATCCCTCTCACAGTTACTGATATTAAGCCTGGTTTTACCCAGTCTATATGTGTATTTTTGGTTTCTCTTGCCTAAGTGTGGGACTTTTCTTTTCTCTACATTGAATTTTATTTTGTTAGATAGGGCCCAGTGTTTGAGTCTGTCAAGAGCCATCTGGATCCCGAGTCTATCTTCTCAGCTATTCCTGCCAGCTTAGCACCTGCAAGTTTGGTAAGTTCCCCTTCTATTCCCTCATCTAAGTCATTAATGAAGATATTGAAGAGTTTTAAAACCTAAGAATCTGGTGTCATTATGTTCTACTGCTTCTATTTGTATTATGTTGAATTTTAGTATGACATGGTCACTCTCACCCAAGGTTCCTGCAGTTTCAACTCTATCACTTCATCCTTGATTGTAAGAATTAAGTCCAGTATTACTGTCCCTCTAGTTCCATCTTCTATCTTTTGGACAACAAAGTTGTCAGCTAGGTTGGTTTGGAACCTAAGGACCTAAGACAGAATCTTGTGGCCCTCCACTGCTTACTTCCCTCCATGTAGACTTAAACCATTAAGGACTACTTGTTGAGTTTGTTAGCCAGTTACGAATCCATCTGGTGGTGATGCCACTTTTTTCTAGGCTATCAAGATGTGCATTATGGTCTACTTTGTCGAATGCCTTGATGAAATCTAAGTATATTATGTCCACAGTATTTTGCTGGTCTACTAATTTAATCACTACTGTATGTTGAAGAATGAAATAAGATTGGTTTGGCATGATCTGTTTTTAACAAACCTGTGCTGACTGCTAGTTATTACTT
>BHFT01040013.1:0-18945 GCA_004320025.1 Laticauda laticaudata
TGCTATCAAGACAAAAGGAAGAACTGGCAGATCTACTGAAAATTCAGGTCACGAATAAGATCAAGTACTTGGGGATATACTTGACAGCAAGATGCAATATACTAAAAGAGAATAATTATATTAAACTTAAACAGCAGATAGTGCTAGATTTGGCGAAATGGGAAAATTTACAACTGTCATTAATAGGGAGAATATCAAAAATCAAGCAATTCCGTTTTGCATATTTTTTTTGCATAAATTGTTTCAGGGGAAAATATAATATATCAAATATGAAAACAAGTTTTTAGATTTGTCCCAGAGGTTCACCAACTTTCGCTTAGTGTTGTCAACCTGTGATATGCAAACCCCAAAGCAAATACAACTCCCTTTAGTTTTAAAACTAGAGAGTAGAAAAGACTCAATACATCAAGGGGGGGAAATTAATAGATGAAAGAATTTGGGAAATAGAAAATTTAACTGCCAAAATAAATAGGACACAGAATAGTTTACCTGGCTACAGACGTGTAAGTTGATATGGTTAGCAGATGGTGTGACACTGAAACAAAAATGCATATATGTTGAACTGTAGATCAATGATAAACAAGAGTATGTAAGATGTATGGCAACTGATACATAAATCTATGCTTGTAAAGCAGTCAGATAAACTAGCAATTGACTGGGATCACAAACTTAGACTTATATCATGATTCTTTTTTGCTTCACAGTTGATTAATAACAGAATGCCTGCTGAGTGAGTGAATGGAAGGTGAGGGGCTGGGCATGACAAGGAGTAGCTGGGAGGCGTGAGGTAGGGTTGGGTGTGGCAGTGAGAGGCCGGGCGAGGCCCCCTCAATGTGAGTGATGTCGAGGTGGCCATGCCCACCTAGTCACATGCCCATCCAGCCACGCCTACCCAGCTGGTCATTAGGGCAAAGAACTGGTTGTTATTCTGGGTCATTTCCTTTAATTATAATGCTGAATTCTTTTGGGCTGTCTTCAGTAAACTGCTTTCAAGGTTTTCTCTTATGTTTTTCTCTCCTCAGAACATTTTCTCAGGAAGAAATTTCTTACACTTAAAGTCAACATCTTTGTATATCTATGATTTTAAACAAACTACAGAAAATATTCTTACATTTTCAAAATTTTCCTTCCAGTAAGCCTGGCTTCTAAATCCATTTAAAATAGTTTCAAATATTAACATTCTGATCATCCTTTTGAGGATATTTCCATTAAAAAACATCTTTGTTTTAAACTTACATAAACCTTTTTTTCACTGTGGATTGAATGACAAATACTCAGTGCAATAAAACTTGTCCTTCTGAAGGTTTTTTAATATCCAAGCCATTTACAAGCAATTTCCAATGAAAATGATTAATAGGAGACTTCCAGTGGTGATGACATGGCGGTGTGGAGGAAGGAGAACAGGGCTCTGTTCCCTTTTCCCAATTCTTGTCATCTGGAGGCTCATCGAGGCTCTGTGAATCTTGGAAGGAATCGCAAAACAGAGGGGAAGTCTGGGGAGCAGTGAGGAGGAAGGCAATCACCCATAGTAGTGAAGGGAAACCCTGCCCAAATTCTATGAGAAGGATATTGATCAGCATGGTGGATCCGGAGCCATGACGGCCAATCATGGATCAAGGAAGAAGAAAGTGACAACAACATGAAGGCATTGGGGAAGGTTTGGCGACCCTAGACCAATAAGGAGTGTGCCCAAGGAGAGTGAGACCTGAAATATTGTGGAGGAAGAAGTGAGTCTCTTAATCAGAGGTCAAAGTGGCCCAGGATCTAGCAGCGAGTTGGCAGTGGGAGCAGAGCTACAGAGAAGATTGGGAAATTGAGACTGACAGTCGGAGTAAAAGGGATAGCTGGGAGCCCAGAAGAGGACTAAATAACTTTGATAAAATGAGTGTAGAGATGCGAGACTGCACGAAGACAGAGTACATCGACCTGTCAAGAGCGCTTTTTCTGAGAGGAATCCATATTTGTGTAGAGACAGTAGTGTGAATAGACTGAGAGAGACATCTGGTGGCAAGAAGAAAAACAGTGGCTGATGCAGCAGTGGAGTGTGGACAGAAAGGAGTACAAAGTATTGAGGAAAGGATTGAGATTCTATGTTACAGCAGCTGAATAAAAACTATTTATAAAACATATACTATAAGCAGTCTAAAATATTATATTTACATAGATATTTATACCTATTTCCATATTGAATTATATATAGCATTTATAATATTTCTTTGATATTGATTGACTTAAAAATAGAGTGTGAATATATATGATGATATATTTGATTAAACAGCTGATAATTAATAATTTTCTATGTATCCTTACTCATAGTAACTCTTAAATATTTGAAGATCTCTTAGACTCATTTTGCATATTTATATATATTAAAGCCCCTGTCACACTGCACCAACGGATACAAACAGGATGTAAAACAGACAAAAAAGCTTGCCATCCGTAGGTTAACGCGATGTACTCACTGCCTCCATTTTGCTTCCTCTCTATCCATCCAACAATCCATCTATGACGTTTCATCCGCTCAGAAAGTTTTGAAGCTGCCAAAAACTTTTGTCCGGAAAATGTTATCCAATTCGTACCGTTTGCATGCCGCTACGCATACCGCTACGCATCCGTTCTGCAATCCATTACACATTCCGACTATACCTGCTAGGCAATCCGCTGCTCCGCCAGGACACTTCATACTGCAGACACAGGGAGAAGCGGGAACGGACGCAGAACGGATGCAGAACGGATGCAGGAATGGATGCCAAGAAGAAAACAAAGGCGTTTAAATAGAAAAAATGTTTGCAGAGGGGACCTATCGGGATAGTTAAGGGATGTGTCACAGGAGTCCTACGAGAATGCCTGAGAGGATGCAAAGGACACCTTATACTGCCTATAAAAAAGGTGGAGCAAACTCATCTGCATCTCACTTTCAGACCCAGCAGCCAGCTGTGCAGACCTCTGCAGCCTTCATCATCTGACTCTTTGCTCTTCCAACAGCCATTCCAGTCATGTCAACATGATCTAACCCACAGTCCTTTTGGCAGCCACATCCTTCTGCAACAGTTGCGAAGCCATCACAGGTCTGTTAACTCTCTACTACGGGGGAAGGAAAAGGAGGCGCGCCGAAGGAAACGTCTGGTCCAAAAGAATGGATTCAGGAGAAGAGCAGAGTACGGACGTACAACAAGCTTTGATGGTGGAGCTCAGAGAACGAAGACGACTCGGGCATTCGCCAGAACTTCCATGAGGAGCCTCAGCCATGTTTCAAGAAGTTGTGCAGCGTCCTGACAACCCGCAGGTTTGACCAAGGCAAAAACCACTTCGGCCCAGCTGGACCCTGGGCTCAGAGGTGGGCACTGACGTCTGCGCCCACCTGCCTCAGGGACCAACCTACGAGGAAGCATGCAGTACCGGCTGCGGAGGGTGCACGCAACACCATCAGCATAGTGGTTCAGAGAACGGTGGCAGGCCCATCATCAAAAGAATAACCTGCAGGAGCTCCTCCAGTGCCCCTCCACTGACTGAAGGAGTGGAAGAAAGTTGCAAAACAGTGTACCAAGAGGTGGAACCTCCCACACACTGTTGGAGCCATAGAGGTGAAGCATCGTGGGCACCCTGCAAAGCACCACCCGAAGTCGGACTCCACTTATTTCAACTACAAGAGCTTCTTCAGCATCGTCCTCTTTGCCAGGTTGATGCTGACTACCAAGTTCATGGTGCATTGATCGCTTGTCAAGGCAGCGGGTCTCAGTTACAGATGCCCAGGTTTACAACGCCAGTTGACCTCAAGGAGGGCATGGAACGCAAACTCATCATGAACGGCTTGTTATCCAGATCCATGACCCTGCCCACGACGGATGCAAAGATGTGCCCTCCTTCATCGGGTGGGGGATGACGGCCTTCTCCCTCAAACCTACCTCATGAAGCCCTACACTTCCAGAACTCCTCACCCGTGAAGAGAGGATCTTCAATCTACAGGCCCTGTCCAGAGCAAGGCAGGGGTGGGGAGAACACCTTTTGCCATCCTGGCCAAAACAAGGTTCCAGTACCTCTCACCACCCATTGCAGCATCGCCCAGAGACCGTGAGGAGGATCATGGAGAAGCTTGCTGCATCCTGCCACAATCTCTTGTCTCCGCACCCAGGCACCCCGGTCTTTGCTGAAACAGGGCCTCGTTCGTGACCTTCCAACAAGGCAATGGGGACATGGCCACCTGGGGAATGAGGAGGCAAGGGGTGAAACCTGAAGACACCAGAGATTGTGCAAGGCCCCAACAGATGCTCCTCAGTGAAGGGAACGAAGCAGCGCAACCTCTTTGAGACAGCTCGGTGCAACTCCCCACGCTGGAGCAGTGGAGTGGCAAGACACGATGATAGATGATTAAATGGTGTGCTTCCTTCAGCCTGTCTCAATCACACGGATGAAAGATTGGTGCACATGTTGTTGGGGGGCCTACAATGAACAGGGCTTTAATAAAGAGGATTTGTTTTGTTTGAACCATGTGTGGAGATGATTATTACATTATTGGTTGATAATAAAGGCCATAGTAGGTTGTGGCACTGGGAGAGTGGGACCATACAGTTCCCCACTATTGCTTGCACGGAAGGCTTATTTATCCCACTGCTATCCTTACCCATTGCACACAGCTATACCCAATCCCACTGCATCTTAACCCATCCCACCATCATGCAAAGGCTTAAACCAATTCTAAAAGTTTCCACCAAGACTTTAATTAAAAAAAAGAAAATGAAAGCCAGTTGTGAATCAAAGATAAACTTTATTGAACAACAAGCTGTAAAAACAAAAAATGACCCAAGTCTAAGTGTCCAAATGAAACTCTACAGGTACCATATTCTACCAGTCCTGGCATGCTCTATATTGGTTCCAGCTTGGACGGTGTGCCCGAGTCTCAGGGTAAGGGTCCAGGTGGCGGTAGGAATGGGTGGTGCTGGAGTGCGGTCTGAAGCCCACTGGGGTGCCTGGGGCCCCCGCCCTGGGGAAAAAAAAAAAAAGGAAAGGACCCCAATCCAAAAAAGGTGACGTGTTGTTTTGAGAAAGCTCTTAGAGACAGTGGCTCCAGACCCATTGATGCTGAAGAGGTCCTTCCTCACCAGACCCTGACTGGTGGAGCAACGTTCCTCTGGGTCTGAGAGGGTTGTGAAGCCCGCTCTGTGATCCGGTTCCATCACAACCTGGTTACTGGGAATTCCTGCATGGCCCTCAGGCCTGGTTGACATAGTGAGGAAGAGCTTTGCGGTGGAGGTGAGGATTCCGGTGCAAGTGGACCAAGCTGAGAGAGCGAGATACCTATTGCTGGGTGCAGGATGTGTCCTGATCTCCAGCAGGACAGGGTGTGGCACTCTGCCCACTCCTGCTGTCGTCTGGCTCTCTGCCTTCCTGTGGAGGTGAAGCTGGGGGGGGGGATGCAGCTACGACTGTGGTGGAGCATTCGATGTCTCTCTTACTCGCCATCCGCACCAGAGAGTCCTCTCCACGCGCTCCACCACGGTTACAAAGCCTGTCTGCGGGTTCTGTCACCGGTGGCACACTCCACAAGGAAACCTGCTCTGGAGGAAGGGACTGACTCTCGGCCGGAAAGCACGCTGGAGTGGTCTCAGCAGGACTGCCGGAGAAGAGTGGTAGAGCGAGGAGCTCCTGGTGCTCCTCGATGGTGGATCCTCACCCTCCAGGAAGCTGCACTGGCCATGACGTAAGTCTCCTGTCCGTCAAGCTTAACTGTGGCCTGGCCAGTTTTGCTTCAGCGGCAGCTCGCGTACAGGTGTTGATATGATTTCCACCAGCCCCGAAGGAGGCACCTCCGAAAGTGAAAACCTCATGACTACACTGGAGCCCTCTCTCTCCAAGCAGCCTTTCTTGCCCCTTGGGTTGGTCCCTGTACGCCCGTGTCCCTTACCACCACCAGATGTCCATTCTCTCTACAGCGGCGCACTCCAGCACCCTCATCCTCATTTCCTCCTCAATGAAGTATTGGCCTCCTACTCGCCGTCCTGCAGCCTACGCCTCTGTTTTCCCTTTGCAGCGACCATGAGTGGGCCCTCATCAGACGGGCTTCCCAGGTGGGTTAGGGGGGCTCCTCCTCCACACAGGGCCATCAGCAGCAGCCAGCACCAGCAGCATCACTCATCATCATCATCTCATCATCAACATCACACCGAAACAGATCATAAATCTATTCATCATCTACATCAGCGCAGCAGCCATGGAGTCATCCAATTCACATCTCATCAGCAGCAGCAGCAGCTAAGCAGCAGCAGGATCAGCAGGAGCACCAGGTATCATGCAGCAGCAGAGTATAGATCACGGAGGAAGCCCCACGCAGCACCTACCCAGCAGCACCAGCAAGCTCCAGCAGGCACCAGCAGCCACCCAGCAGGACTTAGGCAGCATGAGCAGGACCAGAGAGCACGAGCAGGACGAAGGCAGATAGCCAAGACAGGAGCAAGAGCGTACGAGCAGTCGAGCAAGTCCTGAATGCCTCTAGGATCACAAGCAGACGAGCTGTCCAGGAGCACTAGCAGGACCAGCAGGGACCCAGCAGCAGCTTCAAGCAGAGTACCAGCGCAGAAGCACCACTGCCAGAAGCAGCTTCAGCAGAAAGCTCCAGCACCAGAAGAGTGAGCCCGAGCAGCAAGAAGCCCCAGCAGAAGCAGAATCAGGAACAGGGGGCGCATAGGGTGGCCCGTACCCTTCTTGCCAGGGATGGCGGGCAGGCAGGTTGCTGAGACTTTCGCTTCTGTCCCCATGGTTGTGGCGGTTGCTGGCCTGGCAGGGAGGCTGGCAGCACCAGGCTGCAGAAAGGCCTGGCGGAAAGCTGGCAGGAAGTTTCTGGCACCAAGGCTGGCAGGAAGCCTGGCAGGAAACGGCAGGAAGACGGCAGGCAGGCAGGCAGCCAAGGCGTGCAAAGCTAGGCAAGGCACCAAGAGGCTTGGCAGGCAGACGGTGGCAAGGAGGTTGGAAGGGCAGCTGCACAAGGCTGGGCAGGAGGGGCTGGCCAGGAGGCTTGAGGCAGGCTGAGCCAGGAAGGCTGGCAGCAAGCTTGCAGCAGGATGCAGCAGGGCAGGCAAGGAGCTCTGATGTATCCTGCAGCAGGTCTTTCTCCCGATGCTGCCACGTGTGAGCTGCTTCCCTTTAATCCACGTGCTTGTGCCAATGCATCCCCCCCGCATGCCAATTAATGCCAGGCATCTGTTAGGGCTTTCTGCTGTGCATCGCTAGGCTTC
Source organism: Laticauda laticaudata (assembly GCA_004320025.1). NCBI lineage: Eukaryota > Metazoa > Chordata > Lepidosauria > Squamata > Elapidae > Laticauda > Laticauda laticaudata. The sequence continues at coordinate 7,230 of BHFT01040013.1, forward strand.
CGCTTCTGCATCCGCTTCAATCCGCTCTGGGAGCCGCTCTGCATCCGCTCTGCATCCGCTGTATCCGTCCGCGTCCCACTTTGTTAGCCCCCCGGAAGCCCGCGGATGTGCCATCCGCTTTCCCATCCCACTCCATCCGCTAGGGCTTCCATTCCGCATCCGCTTTCCATCCGCCTGCAGCCTCCCGCGCGTCGTGTTATTCCACTCTGGTTATGCAAATTTTTGCCTTGAGAGCGGATAACAACGGATGGAACATTTTGCTCATCCGTTGTGTCCGTTTTGCATCCGTTGGGCAGTGTGGCAGGGCCTTTACATCTACTTATTTATTGTACATATATATTTACTATATTCTTATGTCTATCGGTTGATACCTGCTGCTATTTTATTGCTACATTAAGCACATTAGTTTTAATATACCCTATAATTACTAAATAACATTAATATTGAAATATTGGAATAACATTGAAGCTAGTACGAGTGTTTATCAATTTGTCTTAGTATTAGTCTTAGTCTTAGTCCTGTATGATATTGGAATGGAAGAATATATGATTATAAATTTGAATATGGTGATAGAGGGTTGATAGTACAGCAGAATATTGAATACTGAAGAGCAACTGGTGCAAATAGTAGGAAGAATCTTGATTTTCAAGGATAATGAATTGATGATAATGTTGAAATATATTTTTGGAGCATTGAAAATGACAAGTACATCGACAATCACAATAGCAGGGGAAAAAACAACATCCAGCATTGACAATAGCATCCCCATCGGGTCAATGCTCAATCGAGGGTATGCTGAGCACTGAGAAAACAAGCCCTACACTGAGTATGCAGACCAGGCAAAGATTCTCCTAACGATCCAGGAAACGCTGATAAAGACACAAGTCATAACAAGAAACCATTAGATAATCAAAACTGAGGTGGGGGAGATGAATGGTGATAATCGCAAGCTAGATGATAATATAGGAACAATCCAAAAGGCAATCAACAAGAACAAACAAAAAATAAAGTTGGTGGAAATCAAAGCTGAACAAACCAAAAAGAAAATGGAAACAATGGAACAGAAGCTGTGGCAGCAAATAGAAATCTGGAAGAGGCAATTGTCCATTTGGAAATGGAAAAAACTGCTTTCTTTTTAAGATTCCAAAATGTGATTGAAAACAAGGAAGAAAATTATGTCAGAACTGTTAACAGAGATGCTGCATAGAAGCAGACAGGAGGTGCAAGGTGACTTAATTGAGGTGTACAGAATCCACACCAACTATGCAAGGCATCACAAACTACTAAGAGAAGTAAGTCCATGTAAGATTTTCCAAGAAAAAAACATGAAATTTATTGAATAACGGGGGATGAGCCACTGATCTTCAAAGGAAAGGAAATTCAAACCCTAAAACAAATCCCAAGAAGGGTTAGGGAACAAAGAATAGATTATTGCTTTCTGGTGTCACAACTGGTCAAACATAATGTATTGTTCAGATGTCTTATACCAGAAGGAACGTTGATCTTGTGGCAAGACAATTTATTTAAGATAGGCAGTATAGACAAGGCACAAGAATTTTTCAAACTTTATATAGCAATGTAGAAAGATCAAGGTAGTAGAGAAGAAATAGAAACTAGAAGCCAGAATATTAATGATTGAAATAACAATACACCAGAAACAAATGCTTGTGGTAATATACGCACCAAATGATAACCAGAAAGAATTCTACCATAAATTGTATAGACAAATAATAGAGATGGAATATGTAAATTATACCTAGTGGGTGATTTTGATACAGTGGTGGACACTAAAAAAGATTGTACAAGCAACAATAAAAACAGGAAGAAAAGGAAAACATTGCCAAAGATATTTTTTGAAATGACACAAGATCTAAATTTAAGGGATATTTGGAGAGACTTAAACCCCAAAAAGAATCAATATACTTTTTACTCAAACCCTCACAATTTATGATCAAGGATAGATATGATTTTGATGAACCCAGAAATTGAAAGAGATATAGACAAAATTTAAATTGTGACAAATACTTGGATGGATCCCAATCCTTTGAAAATAAGCTGGAAAGGTCAGAAAAAAAAAGGAGGTGGATGATGAATCAAAAATTTTTGAAAGAGAAAGATTATGTCCAAATAATGAGAAAAGAATTGGAAATTTTTGTTCGAGAAAACATGAAACAGCAAACGATGCCCCAAAATCTGTGGGATACCACTAAAACTTACATACGAGGCTTAACAATAGCATATACAGCTCGAAGAAATAAGGAAAGAAGGAAACAACAAAATCTGTCACAGAAAAAACTCAAAAATTACAAAAAGAACCACAAAATAATAAAATAGGAGAAGAAAGGACTTTAGTAAGACATAAACTAAAGTTAATGACACAAGAAGAGCACAAAATCTTAAATTGGCAAGACAAATTTTTTTCAAACATGTCAACCAACCAGGGAGATGGCTATCATACAAACTAAAAAAGGAGAAAGAGAAAAGACTAATTGAGGACCTGTACAAGCAGGAAGAAATAGTGGGAGAAAGCATACAACAATACTTAAAGGAGAGGTGCCTAAATACAACACCAGAAGACATGGGGGAAATGGTCAATGGTAAAATAACCTTGACGGAACTAAAAGAGGCCGTTCGAAAATAAAAAAGCAATAAAACTCCAGGACCCGATGGGTTCCTGGGAGACCTGTATAAAATAATACAAGAACTATTGGACATGTTAATGCTAGAAATATATAATGAAGCTTTGGTGGAGGCGAAACTACCAAAGTCCTGGACAAAGGCATATATCAGATTGATATTAAAGGAGGGGATAGACCAGTGATGCCGAACCCTTTTGTTGTGGAATGCCGAAAGCACACACGATTGCTGGCACCCACAATGCAATGCGCCCCACTCCTATGTATGCACACGCAACCCTCCCTTACCTACTCTGTGCATGGATGCACTTCCCAGCTGATTTTCAGCCCATTTGAGGCCTTTATTGCCCTCTCAGAGGCTCAAGGAAAGCCTCTGCAGCCGCGGGAGGCCGAAAAATGGGCCTTCTGGAAATAATGGAAGTGCCTGTTTTCAGCTTCCTGAGGGCCTCTGGAGCCCAAGGGAGGCCATTTTTGCCCTCCCAGGGGCTTCAGGAAACCTTTTGTAGCCTTTGGAGGCCAATAAACAGGCCCATTTTGGGCGAAAATGGCCTCCTCCAGACTCCAGAGGCCCTCTGGAGGCTGCAGAGGCTTCCTTCAAGCCCCTGGGAAGGCAAAAACTGCCTCAAATGGGCCAAAAATCAGCTGGGAGGCGTGCGTATGCACAGTGCAAGTAAGTTTCACTGGGGCTCATGTGCCAGCACAAATGGCTCTGCGTGCCATCTGTGGCATGTGGCCTGTTCACCATCACGGGCACAAACCATCAACAAATCAAAAATTATAGACCTATTTAACTGTTAAATGTTGATTATAAAATATTCACCACTATAATTACAGAAAGGGTTAAAAAATTCCTAAATGAAATTATACATCTAGACCAAAATGGGTTCCTACCAAAAAAGCAGATTAGAGATAATGCAAGGATGGTAATAAATGTTTTGGAATATTATGAAGCCCACCCTGGGAAACAAACAGTATTAATCTTCCTAGATGCACAAAAAGCGTTCAACAATTTAAATTGGCAATTCCTTATCCAACAACTAAAAATCATGAACTTGGGAGGAAATTTGTGGGGATGATATCAGCAATGTATTCCACACAAGCAGCCAGTGTGTTATTAAATGGGGACATAATTGAGACATTTAATGTAACCAAGGGAGTTAGACAAGCATGCCTACTGTCACCGCTACTCTTTATCCTCTCACTAGAAGTATTATTAACATGCATTAGACAAAAACCAGAAATAAAGGGAGTTAAAAGAAGAATATAAAGTACAAGCATTTGCGGACGATGTGGTTTTTTTTTTTATAGAGGAGTCTGTTGAAACTAACAATTGTGAGAAATTGAAGAGTTTGGCAAGGTGGCAGGATTTAAAATAAATAAAGACAAAACAAAAATAATAGCCAAAAATCTCATGGATATCCAGAAAAAAGAAACAGAGAAGAAATTGGAAATAGAGATAGTTAAAAGGGTTAAATACCTTGAAATTTGGTTAATGACAATATGTTTCTCAATAAAAGAACATAACTATAATAAATTGCTTCTACAAATAAGAAAAGATTTTGATTCCTGGTGGAAATTACAAATATCACTAACTGGAAGAATCATATATATGAATATTATATATATATATATATATATATTATTTGTTTTTTTTAAGCTTTCGCGAGTACTTACATGTGTGCTGTTTAGCTTCCTTCGGGTATTATCCATGTCATTGTCATTTAAACATTTAACATTTAACGTCATTTAACAGAACTACAATGACGTGGATAATACCCGAAGGAAACAAACAGCACACATATATATATATACATATACTATACATATATATATATATACATTACAATACATATACATTATACATATACATATACATATACATATACATATACATATACATATACATATACATATACATATACATACATATAATACATATACATATATATATATTATATATATATTATATATATATATATATATATATATATACCAAAAATGTTATATCTATTCCAAATGATACGATAAAATTAGACAAAAATTATTTGAGGAACTAAATAAAATAACCAATTTGTTTGGCTGGGGAAGAAACCCTGATAAAGTGGCAACAGGATGATCGATGATTAATGGATGCTTCCTTAAGGCCTGTCTCATCACACGGATGAGATTGGGCCATGTATGTTTGTTGGGCCTACAATGAACAGGGCATTAATAAAGAGTTGTGTTTATGTTCACATGTGTGGATCAATGCTTACATTGTTATTGATAATGAAGGGCCAAAGGTGTGGCAGCTGGGAGGGTGACCATACAGTCCCACTATGCTTGCACTGGAGGTTTAATCTATCCCACAGCTATTACCCATCCCAAAGGTTATCCTGCCATAATACCACAGTATCCCTATCCATCCCTCATCTATTACCCATTCCCAAAGTATCCCTTGCCCATCCCTGCAGATTATCTAAAAACCTCCAAAGGTGTCCCTGTCCGTCCACTGCTATCTTAGTAAACCCCTATTCCCACAAGCATGCCAAGGCTTTAAAACCTTTCTATAAAGTTTCCCACCAAGACTTTATTTAATAAATTAAATGAAGCAAGTATGTGAGAGCAAAGATAATCTTTATTAATAACAAGCTGTAAAAAAGAAAAATGACCCAAGTCAAGTGTCCCAAAAGCCAAATAAAAGTCAACAGGTAGCTACCTCAGTCTCTGGCCACTTCGCCTCTTGGTCACTCGGAGGTGTCGCCCAGTCTCAGGGTTGAGTGGTCCAGTGCTGTGGAGGTGGCTGGCTGCTGGAGTGGCTGGCTGAAGCACCACTGGGGTGCCTGCCCCGAGAGACACATGGGGGATGTTGTGTTGAGGGAAGATCTTAGACAGCTGGCTAGGCCCCGTGATGTTGAGAGCCCCCTTCCCTCCATGCCAGTGGGGGTCAGCCCCAGTTACTGATGACTAGATGTACTGAGGCCGGGCTTGGGTTGTGGGGTGGAGGAAGGAGCAGTTGGTAGTGCGGGCCTGCTCTGGTCTGAGTGGGTGAGGACTGGCATGGGGTGCATTCTTCGAGTGGCAGCTCAGTCGGATCAGTGTGTAGGTTTGGCATCGATGGCATCAGTGGAACCGGTGGCAACGATGGCGTCCAATGAACCTGTGGCCTGGACTGGGGAGAAGGGTTGTTGCTCTGCTTCTTCCTGTCAGCCTGTCTCCATCACAAACTGATGAGAGATTGTGCCATGTATGTTAGAGTGCCTCTACAATGAATAAGGGCATTTAAATAAAGAGTTTTGTTTATGTTGAAAGTGTTGATCAATGTATTAAATTGTTATTGATAATAAATGGGCCAATAATGTGTGGCAGCTGCGGAGGGTGTGGACCATACAGTCCCATTAATCTTGCACGTGGAGGTTATCTATCCCACAACTATCGTATTCCACAGCTATCCTTACCCATGCAACAAGCTATCATTACCCAATCCACAAGGGTCCCTCATATCCATCCCACAGCTATACCTTCAACTCCCACAAGCATGGCAAAGGTTAACCCCAACATATATTACCCTTTTTTTCAAAGTTTTAGCCCCCCCAACACTTTATTAGTAAAAGAAAAATGGAACCTAAGTGTTGAAAGCAAAGATAAAACCTTATTAATAACAATGTTATGAACTTATATTAAAAAGCAAAATTGACCCCGCAAGTAAAGTGTCTTTTAAGCAATAATGTAGATTATGAGGTGAAACAGAGTAACAAACTTCAGGTTCTCCTCTGGCAACTCTTTTCAGTCACTCTGAGGCGTGCCCATGGTCTCAGATGTAAAGGGGCCAGGGACTGTGGAGGTGTCTGTTGCTGGAGTGCTTGGTCTGAGGCACCATTGGGTGCCTGGCCCCAAGAGTACAACAGGAGATTGTCCCTGCAGGAAAGCTCTCAGAGAGCTGACATCAGTCCGTGAGTTTGAGAGGCACTTCCTCAAGGACCGGGATGTGAGGCCCAAGACTGATGACAGATGTTCTGAGGAAGGGCTTGGCTTGGGGTGGAGGAAGGAGGAGTGTAGTGGGGTTGTCTGGTCTGCAGCTGGGTGAGGACTGGCATCTGTTGACGTACGATGGATCTGGGCCTGGACTGGGAAGGTCTGCTTCTGCTGTGGGAAATCCTGGTAGTCGTAGCCTTGGTAGGTGAGGGGCTGTTTGAAAGCCGTGGGGTGGAGGAACAGAGCCTGGAGTGGGTAGGAGCAGCTTCAGCTGGGCCTTGAGGGTTGTGCAGAGTGCTGTTATCTTCTCCTTCATCACCTGGTACTGGGCCCCGGGCAGGTCCCTGAGGGTGTGAAGGTGTTGAAGGTGTGGCGGCCCGAGGATCCTCTGTCCAACGTGGACCAGCTGAGAGTGAAGTTCTGTGCTGGTCTTCCTTGTTGTCCCTGGTCTCCAACAGGACACTGTGCTTCTGGCCCTCCAGTCTGCCTCTCTGCCTGCATCCTGTGGAGCTGGGGGGTGGGGTGGAGGTGGTTTGGCCTCTGGTGGCTCTGCTTCTCTCCCATTTGTACAGGGGATCCTCCAAGTCGCCGGCATGGGGAGTGCAGCTGTCGGGGGGCCCTCTTGAAGACACTGCCTGGACAGGCCTCGCTGGCTCCTGGCTGGAAGAGGACTGGCTGTCTGTGGGCTGTCTGAGGAAGAGGGGGTCACAGGGGCTGCTCCTCGGTGGCGGATATCACTCTCAGGAAACTCCACTTGTCCATTGACCTACATTCTCCCGGCAGTGAGCTTGACAGTGGCCTGCCCTGGATTTTTGAGGTGTAGCTTGCCATTATCAGGGTGTGCATGTGCTTTCACATCCCTAGGAGTACATCTGCAGTGTAGCCCAGGCTCTCTCCTGTTCTCTCCAGGCTGCCTGCTTCTTCTTGGTGTCACAACAGAGTCTGTGGGCCTTCTCCCAGAGGTACTCATTCTCCCTCAGCCATTCCAGCTCCTCATCCTCAAGCTCCTCGGAAACGGTGTACTGTTTCCTCTGTCCCTTCTCCTTCCCTTGCCTCTTCCTCCTCTGGCAGGGGCTTCAGCAGGGCTTCAGGCTTGAGCAGCAGGCCTCAGGGCTTGAGCATAGCAGGACCTTCAGGGGCTTGAGCAGCAGGGCCTTCAGCAGCAGGGCTTTGAGGGGCTTGACAGCCTTGGGGCTGGTCCACCACAACAGCAGCAGCAGCAGCAGCAGCAGCAGCTTCAGAGTCAGTGCCAGGGGGGTGGGATGCTGGTTCTGTCCTTCTTGCCAGGGCTGGAAACGAATAGGCACCGGCTTCCTCTTCTTGTCTGACCGACGAACATGGTGTTCCTGCTAGATTGTATGTGGCAGCATGTCTTTCCCCTGAATGCTGACTGCATGCGTGCTGCATCGTCTTTATATCTGCGGAGCTGACAGCAATTCATACTCCCCGCAATGCGCAGTGAATGCTTTGCATCCGATATACATTCACGCGGCATCCGCTTTGCGTTCCTATAGGGGTCCATGATGTATCTGCGTCATCCGCTATGCATCTCGTCCCTTCCGTTATGTGGCCGCTTCGCAATTCTCCCCCAGAACCCCTTCGAGGTGTCATCCGCTTCCATCCGCTGTCATCCGCTAGGCTTCCTATGAACATCCACTTAACATCCCTGCTACACACTACCCATGTCCGTTCTTTGTCCTTTCTTTTCTGTTTCTTTCCGTTCTGTTTATGCAAATTTTCGTCACTTTTTGGAGCGGATTGACAACAGATGGAGCACCCCCGCCGAAATTTTGCTCATCTGCTGTGTCCTTTATGCATACGTTTTGCGTCCGTCGGCCAGTGGGACCTAGCCTTAAGCAGAAAGGTTAAACACACAGTGGGAAATCAGAGACAACAGAGAAAGCATCTGAACTCCACAGCAATATTGCTGAACATGATCTAAGCTAACCAAATGGCCAAGTTCAACAAAAATGAATAGTTTCAACAAAATAAATATCTCTTTTATTCTAGAAAAATACGCCATAGATTTTTTTCTCCACAAATTCTCAGTTTTGTTGTTGTCCACAAAGTATGTTTTGCTTTCTGCTCTCCACCCATCCATCTTTTTGTTATCATATTGATGTATTCTCTTTGTATTCATTTTCATTGTTGATTTTATGATTTTTTAAAAAAAATTTCTTCCTTTTTATTATTGGTGAGCTAGACAGCAATACATGTAAGAAACAAACAAACAAATGAAGTATATTGGCTCCTTGGGATGCTCAACAGAAGATCAGATATTATCCCTATGCATGCCCACTCTGCTGTCTCCCTTACATCCAGGTTTGTTTTAGATTCCCACCCTTTTTGGGGGAGGACACAAATCCCTCTACCTTTTAATGGAGAAATGGAAAAATTCTATCTTTTTCAGAGATGTTTTGTTTTAAGAGAAATTAGAAGAGAAATCGATACACAGATTTTGAAGAGATTAACAAGCTTAATTTCATAGGAGTCCTGATTTACAAGTAGAAGGCTGGATAGATGGCTGATTATCCTTTTACTTACTTTTACTTTCTTTTATGTACTTCCATAAGCCTCTTTAAAGATCAAAATAAGGCAAATTGGAGATTTTTTTTTTTTCAGTTGAAAGGCCCTGGTGTAATCTGGCCCTGATGTTTTATACTCTTCAGTGTTCATAAAAAATTTTTGTATAGTTCCAGATCTGAAATTCAAGGTTATTGTAAGTTTGTATCTAACTAAATTGCATTGCATTAATAGAGATATTAATAATTTCTGACACTTCGAGCAGGCAGACATTGTTCACCTAAAAAGATATGAAAAGTCACATTCTCCAGCACGTCAATTGGAGAATCCACAGATGCCTTTCTGCTTGCAGATTGAGTCCTTAATCTTTTACCACACACCTTGTCAACTGTCACTTTTCCCAGTTCATGGTTCAGTCTTGCCCTAGGGATGTGGCAAAAGATTGGCTCTCAGTTTTTTGGCTAGAAATCACTGGATTCTCCATTCTGACAAGTTGTGCTGGCAGGTTAGATTTCACAAGTCTGTCAAAGTACTGCGGAGGCTTTTTTTTCTTTTCCTTTCATACGATCAACGCCATTCTCCTGTAACCTTCACTGTTCATTGCCTCGCAATTGCAAGGGAGTAATTTTCCTGCATGAGGAAAGCCTGCCACTTGCCTGAGGCACTGCTCACCAAGGTGCTACTTCTTTGAAGCGCCGCAGCCATCTAATAGTTGATTTTGGGGGGTTTAAATTGCCCCAAAATTGCAGCTTTAGCAGCTTTCCCTTTTTTGGCATGGCTTGAGCTCCTGGAGGTAATTGGGAAGCCTCTGAATCTTCTAGTGCCCTTTAAGTGATAAGCCTTCACTGGAGGACTTATCTTGTTCAAGCAGGTTAGGGAACCTAGGGCTACAGGAACTGTGTGCTGGCTACCCTATTTGGCTGGTCTTGCCACCACAAATCCCAGCCTTCTTAGCCCCATATTTAAAAGGGAGCAACTGCCATCCACAGAAGTACAAGGAAAAGTTTTTTTACTGCAGGCAGATCAGCTCCTCTACTGGGCTAAGAAAGGTGTCAAAATGGCTGAACAGTTTCTGTCGGCTGACATCATGGCAGGGCAAGAAGCCTTTTCATCTGCTCCCAGCAGGAAGACCAGCTCCAGAAGAGGCAGATCAACCAGCCAGGATGCTGCTGACAAGATTAGAGCCAAGGCGATCTAGTCTAGAAAAATATCAAGAGCTGAAGAAAAAGACTCTGGAGAATTAGATATCCCGAATGCAAAAGAAGGATTAGCAGGAAAATATCCCATCTCCTGCCTTGACAGATACTGTTATCAGATACTGGCCTCCCACAGCCTCCCCCAGTCTCCATTTGCAGACTAATGTTGCAGTTCCTTTGAATTGGTTTCCAGAGGGTGATAGGGAGCAGTTTTCTGTTTTTCAAACTGAAAATCTGGAGAAGGCAGAACAGTTTCTCTTTGACTGCCTGACAACAGGATTAGAACCTCAGGTTAGGGATAGGACCTTTACCCCTGAGGCAACTTTCATGCCCACTGTGGTGGGGCTCTGCCCAATACATAGGCAGGGCCTGGTTTGTCTGAGGAGTTCAAATTCCTCATTTCACAAGCTATCTCTCAGGGAGAAGCCAATACTCTACAGTTTGAAGACGTGCTGCTTCTATTACCTCTGAGCCCCTCCCCCTAGCTGTCACATCAGTGTATGTATCCTAGGGAGGCTGGGTGGGCACATGGGTCTACATCCCCAACCCATTCCTACATCCCCCAACCCATTCCCCAACCCATTCCGAAGCAAGGCAACTATTAGAGGAGGTAGACCAGGTGGAGCAAGGCTTCTTGGGCAATGGCGACCTTTTCCCTGACCCGCCCTTTCACTGGATTATTCCGTCCACTGATGTTTAAGTCCCTCCTCCATAAGGCCAGGGCTATGGCCCAGATTGGGACCAAAACCTGTGGAACCATCGGGTCCTGAGGTATCAGATAAGGCTGTTTTTTCCAAATCTATTATGATGCAGAAAAACATCCCCTGCCCCAAATTCTCTCTTGAGGTGGTTCAGAGGCAGTGGAACCAGCCTCGCACACACTCCAAATTTGGAGGAAATGACAGGAAACATTTTAACATGGCTCCCTCTTTGTCAGACACCTTCAGTGGATGACCCCCTAGCCTTCCTTGTTTCTCCTTCATCGCTGAAGCCCTGAAGGTTGAGGACAGGAAGGCGGAATTAAATTTCTACTGAACACACTAAAGCCCCTGTCACACAGCACCAACGGATGGAAAGAGGATGTAAAACGGAGAGAAACATTTGCCAACCATTGGTTAACGCGATGCATCCATTCTGTACTCACTGCGTCCATTTTTCATCCTCTCTATCCGTCCAGCATCCGTCTACTGACATTAGTTTTAAGCTGCACAAAATTTTTGAGCGGATAAAGTATCCAACGTGTCCGTTCTACATCGCTTATGCATATGGGAACATCTGTTATATGTCCGAAGTCAATCTGTTATGCATCCGCTATAATCCGCTAGGCATCGCTGTGCATCCGTGCAACTTGCATCTGCTCCAGAGGAAAACGGACACAGAGGAGGAAGGCGAAATTGGAAGGCGGAA
>BHFT01040014.1:0-32436 GCA_004320025.1 Laticauda laticaudata
TGAGGCACATCCTGAAAAACAAATGGCTCTGATATTTCTAGATGTACAGAAGGCATTTGATAATGTGCATTGGCAATTCATGTTGTTACTGCTGGAACAGATGGGCTTTACTAGAAAATTTATTTAAGCATTAGAAGCTATATATCATGAGCAAACGGCAAAGGTAATGATAAAGGGAGAACTGACAGACTCTATTAATATAAGAAAAGGAACAAGACAAGGGTGTCCACTGTCACCTTTGTTGTTTGTGTGAATTTTGGAAGTCATCCAGATTTTTGTAGTCCCAATCTGGAAGCCTATTTCAGCCTGACCTTGATAGATTAAGTTCACTATTATTTTTGTTCCTGATCTCTTGTATTGTGCTCTAAGGAATTGTATACTACACAATTCCTGAGAGAGTGATCACACTAGAGATATGCTGGTTTGTGCCAAGTTAATTAAATCAATGTTCATCTACTAAACCCCCTTTTTCCTTCACATTTATTTAGAACAAAGTTTCCAGCCAGTAATAATCCTTGATTTGTTGATTTTCTTCCTGCTTATATAAAACAGGCCCCTTTCCAAACTGACTTCACAGCAATTTCTCTCTTTACCAATATCTTCAGCATCTGGAAGATTTAAGATCTCAATCTTTGAGTAAACATCTGTAGATCATGCAATCCTCCAAATCCCAGTATCCCAATGCTATGTAAGACATGTCAGTTCATAACTCATTCTTCTCTTGACTAGCATTTTTAAAATTTCATATTTTATGAATGTTTCATTATACAATCAATTAGCTATAATGCATATGCATATGCATATGCTGACATTCAGTTACTGTTCAGGTTAGATTTATGTGAAAGATAAAATCTGGTGTTGGGATTTGTTATTTTGCTAGGCAGTGTAAAATCAATGATGTAATACAGTTTTCAATTTTCATTATATCAATACTTAGATATAATTAAAAGAGTTCCCTGGTTACCTTTGTTCTAGAGACATGTATATTTGTTCTAAGAGCGAGCAATGTGGTTGTGTGGTTTCCAAAAAGCCAGGTGCAATGGCTGTCAACCAGAATAAAGATGGACTGGCTTGTGTATAAGCTTCTAATATTTCTTCCAGGGTTAGGGTATTTAATTTAGAATCTGTCTAAACTTCAGCCTTTTTTTTCCAGACCCTGGAGGAAAACATTCGGATTGCTTTTATATTGAACAGCAAAACTAACAGATACAAATCAGAAGTCCCTAATGAGTACTTAAAATATGTAAATTATCTCAAGGCCAGAATGCAATTTGCCAAAATATATATTATAAATATATTAACACTGATTATGTATCATCTGTTTCTCCAAAATGAAACATTGACATTATTGGTCAGTATTTTCCAAATAAATCTTGAGTATTGATGCAAGCTGCTAAATGTTTGGAAAGAGAACCACTTATTTTGAAGTACAGAGCTTCAGTTTTAGACAGTGATGGCAGGAGATCACAATAAAATGGAGTAAATAAGCAGTCAGTGAAAGATAGTTATCTTGTATTTGGCCAGATGGAGCCTTCAGAATATAGGTAGTTCTCAACTTATGACCACAAATTGGAATTGAATTTTCATAGCTAAGCAAGGTAGGGTTAATTGAGTTTTACAACTGTGTTTGCCATGGTTGTTAAGTGAATCACTGTAGCTGTTAAGTGAATCATTTGATCATTAAGTAAATCAAACTTCCCCATTGACTTTGTCAGAAGCTAGTTGCGAAAGTCAAAAATTGTGAGCTCGTGACCCTGGAATGGTGCAATTGTCATAAATACATATGAACTATATGTGAATTTTGTTCACATGACTGTGGGGATGCTATGATTATCAGAAGTACAAGGATTGGTAACTAATTACTTTTTTCAGTGCCATTGTAAGTTCAGTTGCTAAACGAATGGCTGTAAATCAAGGACTGTCTGTATGTCATTGATATTAACCCTGTAGGCCTAACTATAAAGCCCTACAAATTGCTCCAGACAGAAGCTGAGGCAATATGCTGCTTCTATAAACTTCAACATTGGTATGCAGTGATCCAATCTGTATCAACTGGACTTTGACCAAACACCTTGATTTGTTTCCAGACTCCTATACCCTGGGCCTGGAAATTATAATGGAGTGGAGTGGAGTCGAGCAAAAAACAAGTATTTAATACATGCCACCTAATCTTGGAGTCTCAAGGAGAATTACATTCTCTCTCCTTCAGCTGCATTCTAATTGCCATACACTCAAGCTTCAATACAAGCTGTTGGATCTACTGGACTGAAGCAAGGAGGCAGGGCTTGAAATCTCATGGCACAAGGATAAATCCATGTGACTTTTTTCAGGGACCCAGAAAAGAGGAACAAATCAGCCAGTAGAAGGACTGCAATATGAGGTGATTCCCCTCATTGGAATTTCTCCAACCCTTATGTCCAAATAATTGAGATAGATAGAATACTTTATTGGCCAAGTGTGATTGGACACACAAGGAATTTGTCTTGGTGTAAATACTCTCAGTATTCTCAGTATACATAAAGAAAGATACATTATTAAGAATCAAAATCATAATGTATAACACTTACTTATGGATAGTGTAGGTACAAATCAACAATCAAATCAATTAGGAAACAGTCAATATAAATCATAGGATACAAGCGACAAAGTTACGTCCTACAATCACAAGTGGAGGGGAAGGGCGATAAGGAGTGATGAGAAGATTAAACAGTGATAGTAGTGCACACTTGTAATAATATAATAAAATAAAATAATAATAATTAATAATAAAGATAATAATATGAACAACAACAACCAACAACAACAACAACACACAACACAATAATAATAATAAAATAATCAATAATTAATATAATAATAATAATATAATTTATTAGCCCTTTGGCTATATCAAATAGTGCAAGTGATCCATGCAACAGTTTGTTACTAAAATTAATAAAAGCAATTCAATATGAAGTTTGATAAATACAATTTAAACAGGAACTGATAAAATTGCAATTTAAAATGGAATCTAGCAAAATACATTTAAGATGAAATAGTAATAAAATACAATCAAAATAAATTAGTAATATATTGTACAATAACTGAAGATATAGATAAAATCAATAATATTTATTATTCAGAGTTGCCCTGCAATCTACCCACATTATGCAGATCTCACCAAATCATTTTGTTTTAAATACTGTGCTACATTTATAATGTTATTCATTCTGGCCAGACATAAGGAAGTTATTTTTGATATGGTTATTCCCAATGGGTCATTCGCTGATATACAGACCAATGATATCTGTCCTCTCATCCTCTATACAGGCAACAGTCAAAAAGGAATGTGAGCACTCCGCAAATGCAGAGACACCATTGTATGGATATGCATGAAATCTCCATTACAACCATTGTGTCAAGCTGTTCACATCTCACTTCTCGTGATATCCCCTAAGATGTATTTGGAGTGTGACTTCAAGTGCAAATTACTTGGACAATTAATTTGTATTTACTCAACCATTTCAAGTTACCTTCCTAACTAAGATAGCTATATCATTTGTGCATCTATATCCCTTAATTTCTTTGGGCAACTCTTTTTTAGATTTGTTTCACCTGTACCACACAAGAAGACAGGAAGACACAAGCTTCTTACAAATTTGTTAGTTTAACTGATCCAGAGATTTTGTGATTGTAGTTTTATTTGCTCTAAGTAGGCATAATTTGGGTAGTTTATTCAGTCCCTCCATTTCATTTACTTTGCACAGTAGTTATAAGCTCTAATTTAGATCTAACGTGCCTGAATTGTATAATTCCCAATTCAGCTCTAACTGCTGAGCGAGTTCTTGGAATCATAACCCAAATACATATCAATGCTGGGGGACTGTGTTGTTCTAGGGACCGTGGTGAGTAAAGACCCCAAATTCTGCTTCCATACAAGAGAATTGGCGTAACCTTAGCCTTATAAACCTTGATTAAGGACTAGGGACCCTGGATAACTATGGGTTTTTTTAGTTTGACAATTAAATTCTAAATGAGCTTTTGCTCTAAATGTCATTCTGTTGGTTGAATGGCAGGCCCAAGCATCCAGTCTTGGAAAAAGTTACGCCCCAAATGTACAAAGGAAATAACCTGTTCAATTGGTTTCACCATCAAGTTGACACTATGTCTCTATGTTTCCCTCCAAACACCATTATTTTTGAAAATTTAGATTTACTAATGATTAGAGAGTTATCCTGGCTAAAAGAGCTAAAATTTTAATAGCCTACATTAAGCATACTTGTAAATAGTTTGAACAGTGTTGAGGGAATTATTTGTTTAGCAGAGTGATGGCTTTTGGGAAAAAACTGTTCCTGTGTCTAGTTTTTCTGTGTGCAGTGCTCTATAGTGTCGTTATATATCTATAGCCCTTGAACCACAGAACCACACAGTGAACAACACAAAGATACCAAAATTCTGAAGTAAAACCAGAAGTTCAAATCAGATAACTACTATCACTTAGAATGCTTCTCTGAAACAGCTCTCCTGATACATACATCTGATTCAGAGGTGGTATTCTGACCAGTTCTGGAGAACCGGTAGCGGAAATTTTAAGTAGTTTGGAGAATCGGTAAATGCCACCTCTGACTGGCCCCACCCCCATCTATTTTCTGCCTCCCAAGTTCCAGCAAATCGCTTGCTTTTTTTTTTTTTTTGTGCCCTGCCAAGGAGAACGGAGCTGAAAGCAGCTTAGTGGGTGGGGAGGGAATGGAGATTTTGCAGTATCCTTCCCCTGCCACACCCACCAAGCCACACCACACCCACCAAGCCACACCACACCCACCAAGTCACATCCACAGAACCAGTAGTAAAAATTTTTTTGAATCCCACTACTGATAAGATTGTGAATATGGGACTTGTGTGAGAAAGATTTTCAGATCTCGCTGCTAAAAGATAAATAGATTCAATGTTTCCCTTTAATTAGAATAGGAAAATATTGTTTAAGTAACTCACCACTTGAATCTGCAAATGGCTTTTTTCAACAGTAAGTCACTTATTTCAAAAGACAAGATAATCTACTTTCAGCTATTATTTGAACAAAGAACCATACCGTTAAGATTAGTACATAGTGATGAAGAGAAAATAAAGGGGGCTGACTGGTTTGCCAAAACACAGACTTTTAGAAAAGTCTCACTGAGATGGAATTAGTTGCTGAAATGAGCAAACCTAGTGCTGAGCTGGTCAGAATGTACCAGTTTCTTTCTCTTAAAATGCATTTCCTATAGGCAAATACTGAATTGTAGAAGCCTTCCCTTCCCTTCAATTTGCAGTATATGACTACAATATTCTTTTGCAATTTTTTTCTTCTAGCAGTTAGCTAACATTTCTTGCATATTTTCTTTCAAAGACATTTTCTGTACCTTCCATGACTGGAAATGACAGGATTTAAACTCCATTGAATTTAGAGGACACCGGTTGGAGAAGCCTGCTTTATTATCTGCTCTGTCTTTTATCCAAATTGAACAATGATATGTCATCTCCAAAATTTGGCTAACTCAATATTTTTCATTTCTGACTTCAGATAATGTAAGAATAAACTAATAAACAGTTCCATGTTAAGCCTACTATGTTTATTTCTGAAATTGTGGAAATTTACTTCAACAATTTTTTTTTTAACTTTTAAACACCATGAAGAATCTTTCCTTGTAATTATTTTAAATGTTAAAAATGTGTAGCCTAATCTCCCAATCAAAAGGGGAAGCAATTACATACAAAATATTCTCAATATCTTTTAAAGACCATTTAATACATTCAGTTATACAGATATATATAAAAGGCAGAATTAGTATTGTTAAAAGAAGCTGCAAAAAACTAAAAGCACTCAATCAAAATTAAATACCCACATACTGCTTATCCAACAATTTTGACGTACTGATTTTATAAATTAATAAATAATGGTTTCAGAGTATATAATTCTCAACATTGTTGGAGATAGTAATATATTATTCTGTGCTTTATAAAGAAAAGCAGAATATAAATGATAAACATTAAACTCCATACAAGTTGTTCTTGTTTACGAATAGTAAATGGGATTATGAACACCATTGGTAAAAGAAATGTTGTAAGGCATGATATCACACAACTGCACTGACTTAAGACAACAATCCTGGCAGTCCCTCATTAGATGAATCTTTCACATTGCAGCATCTTGATGCATTCTGATCGCTGTTCCTCTATCAACTTGTCAGAAGTTCTCAGCAAAGATCACAAAATGGCCTTTGTGTAACTATCCAGATGCTGAAATGCTTGGACAGCACCAACTACGAAAACTGGTCATAAGCCTCTCTCATTCAGCACTGTTGTAATTTTGAATGGCCATTGAAGAAGTGGACATTAAGCAACAACTACCTGTATCTTTATGTTACCAAACTCAATGGTAACAATTCTGAAGGGGATCATAATGGAGGCTCCATAGGCCAGACTTGAACTCAAACAATCTACCATGTCAAATACAATAAAATCTGCATTGCTGTACTACAGCTTCTTCTGCTTGAGCAGGGGGCTGGACTAGATGACATCCAAAGTCCCTTCCAGCTCATTCATTCTCTTCTAATCTCCCGTGCTTTGTACTATCAACTAAAAGGTGCAAGTTTCCTATTGTATTCTATTGGCTGTTGTCAGACTCCAGTGGGCCATGCAGGGGTTATGTTGGGGTCATAGCTGGCTCTATAGGTTGTCTGAGCTCCCAGGTTTGGTTGAAGTTTGGGCTTCTGAGATGATGCAATGAAGAGGCTTATGTTCTGAAAGGGTGTTGGGAATTCCTGTTATGGCTTAATGGCCTTGTCCTGGTTTGGATCATGAGTGTGGCCTAATCCTATCACTCTGCCTTTGTTCAGACTTTGCTGCAGGGAGTAATGGATTACCAAATCTGCATTTCTAAAAGCTGCCACAGCTCAGTATCTGCTTGGGGGCAAGGAGTTGGGCCTCTGAGTTTCTGTCTCCCTTATGATTTTTTATTTCTGTTTTAGGATAAATATTTTATCCTGACATTTTTTAAATATTCCACCAAATATTTCATTCTTCCAGGGGGAGGGGATTGGCTTCCCACATCAGCATATATGTCACTAAAAAACATCTGCAATCCTGGCATCTATATGCTGACATCCTTGATATTCTGCCCAAAGTATGATATACTTTGTCATTATGAGAAATCGGTATTCCATGGAAACAATGAATCTAGAACCATGTTTGTCAGTTAAGGCCCAGTCCCACTGCACTTACGGATGCAAAGAGGATGTAAAACGTTAAGGAAAGCTTGCCATCCATTGGAAAACACTATGCATCCGTTGTGTACTCATTGCATACATGTTTCATACGCTCTATCCGTCGAGGATCCGTCCACTGCGATTTCATCCACGCAAGAAGTTTTGAGCTGCACAAAACTTTGTGAACGGATGAACTTTCCTCCATGTATGATGTAAATCCGCGACATACAAGCAACAAATGTTCTATGTCCGTTTATCATCCGTTAAACGTCCGCTGTATCCTCTCTGCATCCTCTGGGCATCCCCTCAACTCACATCCACTGCAGCTGAAAACGGAAAGAGGGAGGAAACAAAAGGTATATGGAATGTCTACACAACGTTAGTAGCACGGAAATAGAAAGGATGCGCAGTGAACGGTTTGCATCTGATATACATCCACTAGGCTTCCTATGAACATCCGTTTAACATCCCCGCTACATACTACCCACATCCGTTCTTTTCTGTTCTTTTCCATTCTGTTTATGCAAATTTTTGGCACTTTTTGGAGTGGATGACAATGGATGGAGCCACCCCTGAAATTTTGCTCGTCTGCTGTGTCCTTTATGCATACGTTTTGCATCCGTCGGCCAGTGGGACCTAGCCTTTACATCAAGGTCATTCTTTTCAGTGACATTTCGACTACCTAACAATAGGCTTCCAAATTGTGACCCTTTCTGTAGGGAAGAGTCAGGTGCTTAGTTTGGACTGACAATACTCTAAAAAGTTTTCAACCCCTGCTTTCAACCCCTGACCCTACAGGCTTAAGACTTTGGGAAGAATAAACTGCAGCAGATTTTCTCCATCTTTGGCATCCAGTGTTTGGTTACTGTTACTCCAAAGTCTGCTTTCCACCTTTCTGACTACAAGGAATTTTAACATTTACACCTCTATACCTGACTCTCTAAGGACTCACATGTTCTTTTGCAAACAGCACAAGAATTAAGATCTGCAAGAGAGGTGCTCTGGAAGATAACCCTCCCCCTACTACCAAAGGCTCGGCTATCTAGAAGGCAGGAAAAGGCCTTCTGCAGCATCATGCTTTCTGCATTCCATGTGATTCCCCCCATTTTTTTCTTTTAAAAGAAGCCAACAATCTTGAAGTTTAATTTTGGGTTTTCTGAATTTGATTATTAGCCTCCCTTAATGCTCACATTGTCTAGAAAAGCAATAAATAAGCAAATAGATAAATAATGGAACACTTTCTCCCCATATGCAAATATGCCTTTAATGTATTTATACGACAGAATTGCAATTATTTTTAATCTTGCTAAGTACAAATGATTGTGTTTAGATGGAAAGGGGAAAAACAAGTTATTTCTACCACCCAAAGCCTACTTTTTAGTCAGCATGTTTTAGACAAAGGGGTCAGATAAAAATCTGACACCAAGCCAGTTCTCACCATTTGCAAGGAGAATCCAGGTCTGTTCACAGGTAGAATTCAGGGAAACCAAGGAAGATCAATTTACGGCAGTACAGAAGTTCTACTATCTTTGAACCCTGTAACTTCACGAAGAGAATAATTTTGTTGTAACTTGTACATCAGGGATATGTAATTGGAGTCTGATTTGCTGAACAATTGGCATAAAGGTAATGTACCATATTTGGTCAATGGGCTTTGTAATCAATCCAGCTATGTTCAATAGATACTGCTTTGTTTTTTAAAACTGCTGTTTTTTTTTCAGAAAAGCATTGCAGAAAATAAGGGAAAGCAGATATGAAGTGCCCTGTCCCTGAAAGGAAACACTACAAAGTGATACAATATTTGGGACTCTCCGCTCTCCCTGAATGCTTCTTTAGAGGATGGAAGGATTTATACATGAGCTGTGTACCTCTTTCCAAAGCCATAGGTAGTGACATATGCAGCTTTTCTGGTTTGCTGAACCACATGACCCATTAATCATTTTGGAAATCATCAAAAAAAGTACACTGAATGATTTTGAACAAATATAGTTATTGCAAATATCTTGAAGAAATGAAATTGGCAATATCTGTGTTACTTCACCCAATCTACAAAGCACTGCCCTTATTCTACATTGATTGTACATGTTGTTAATTACATCACATCATATGAAATACATTAGGTATTATGCTGTCTGTTATTCATAGCACAATAGGAAAGTTTTCTGGTAGTTTATGTTTCAATGTCATTATAACCTCAGTGTCTGGCTCTCACCTCCACAGTATAATCACAGATGTTCAAAGGTATCCAAAGGGGAGATTTTAAAAAATCAAGATGGAATCACAACCATGTGATCAATACGACATCTTTTTGACATGCATTGTGATCTGTGGATGGCTTAGTACAGTAATCAGAAATAATGCTGTGAATAGCAGTCAGCATAATACCTATTGTGTTTTATACAATGTGACATAATTAACAACATGTATAATCAATGCAGAATAAAGGCAGTGCTTTTAGATTGAGTGAAGTAATACGGACATTGTCAATTTCATTTTGAAATTATGTTGTGACTGATGTTAAGGAAGTTGTGCATCACTCTTTCCAACAACGCTTTTGCTGTTACCTTAATGGAAGATCAGTGCTTCTCTGGCTAAACTGCTTTCCTTTCCCTCTGCTTATACTACTCTTGTTCATCACTTACTTCTTCTCTATCCCGTTACACCTAGGAATAACAGACAGAATTGTGAATTAGAGGATCTGTTTTATCCCAGTCACAGTTTTTTATTTTCCTCTAAAAAAATCACCTTTACCATACTTGAACAATGTTCAGAATAAGAAGACAGCAAGCAAAAGAGGAAGCAGGAAATGCTGTCTGGTCATTTACAGTCATTACAGGCAAGCAAGAGGACTAGCAGTCAACTGCCAGGGCCACAAAATATGTTAAGCAGTCCATTGTGGTATTATTTCTTCCTGGAACTCCTTTTGGGAGCTCAACTTGAAAGCTCAATAGCAACATGCTTAGCAGCAGAACCTGAAGGCTGGCCTGGAACTGGGCAGCAAGCAGAAAAGGAGCAATCATGTTTATCCCAACAAGCGTACAAACTTTTGGAGGAAGGCAAAATTAGCTTCAACCAATTCTCAATCCTTAGATAAATAACTTCAGGACAATATTAAGGACCATGTTTGAGATATTTGGCTTGATTTCCTTATTAAAATGTCAAGTTATTTTGGCAGCAGATACAGAAATATATTGCTGCCAATAAATATGCAGCAGTATTGTAAAGAATGAGCCATTTGCTGCTTTTGAATGGTCAGCTCAGTTTAGCCACCCAACATTTTAATTCAGGTCGGACATTTTTTTTATTCATTTGCACAGTGAGCTCTAGCAGTGCTATTCTAATATTCAAAATGTCTGACATCTTGCCAGCTGATCTTGTAAGACTTAAATCTGATCCTTATAACTTATTTCTGTAGTTTACTCTAACATTTTGAGTGGTAATTATACCTTTTTGAAAGTAGAACAATCATATTATAATGTGTCTATTTGATTTACTCATTAGGAAATTTTTCACTCAGTCAAATAGCATTTATGAAATGGCAATTGGATCACAGACAAATTAAAAGTAATAATAAATTAACGTAAAGTTATTTATGTTTAAATACTAATTGTCTGGGTAAGTGATTTTTTACCCATTTACCAAAAATATTACTTCTGATTCATTTCACCCATTTGAATGTACTTAGTTTTGTCTGAAAATTGAACTTTAGTTTAGGATTTTATTACTTTTTGTCTGGATGACACAATTTTATGTTAAATAAATTTGAAGCATAAATATAAATAAATATACTTCTAGATGGCTTTCATTAATCACAATAATATATTATAAAATACTCAAGACCATAAGAAGTAAATTATTTAAATAAAAGATACTATAAATAAAATTGCCAATTGAAATTGTTAGTAGAAGTTGTCCAATTCAAACATTCTTTTAAAGGAAACTCAATAATTTTTGGAACACCATCAAAGAAAGGTAAAGTAAGTGTTCTCTGCCTGCTAGGCTTTGTATGGTGAGCAGATTCTATCTGAAGAAAATGGTCTTGGAAGCAACCTGAGCTGTAACAGCTCAGGTTTTATAGCACTTTCAACTGGGCCTGGACATCAACTGGCAGCTAACATCGGTCCTGCAGAACAGATGTTATTCTGCTAATAGATAATTTCAACTAAGAAGAAAGATATCACATTCTGTTTCTTTTTTTTTAAGTGTCACATATATATCAATATAGTATGTTTCCTTACTGTTAATTCTTAAAAGAAAATTTCTTCATAATGAATCAGACAAATTTATGTGTGTAAGACTTACCTAATATCAATGAACAAGGGTGTAATATCTTTGTTTGTTTGCTTGCTTTGAATTTTTAAAAGCTACTTCTACCATTAAAAAAAAAGGGCCATTATACATGCCAGATCCAGGGCTGTCATCAAACTTTTTGGCCTCAGTCTAAAGTCCTCAGATGTCAGCTCACAATAAATCCCTGATTTACCTCATTAGCTTTTACTAACATCAGAGATCCATTATAGAAGAATCAAGCAGTGTGGGAGATACTATGATTCAAACTTTCCTATATGCCATCAACACCATGCCATGGACCAGGAAATTACAGACTTATTGTTTTAGAGTTTTCATAACAGTTAGTACAGGAAATAAAAAAAGAACATCTTTCCAAAGGCAACAACAATAATGAAAATTATAATGATTCTTGCTTTTCCTGTTTGATCCCCCCCCCCCTTTTTTTTTGGCTGCACTTAACACGGACACAGTTTTTGTTTTCATTTAGTTTATTTCAGTTTACAATTCAGATTTTCAATGTATGAATGACTTCCAAAGTCACATAAAGAAACTGAATTTGCATGGTTGCTACTGGATCCGAATGTGCAGGATTGCTATTAATTATTAATATACATTTGCAAGTGTTTTGATACCTTTTTCTTGAGTTTTCAATAGGAAGAGGAGTAAAAGATCTAATTATATGCTGATTGCTAACAAAGAGCTCCTGAATAAAATAATTTAAGGACAGATTCATATGAGAGAAGATAACCTTTCAGATATGCTGACCCCAAACCAGTTTTCAAAGTGTGGTCTGGAGACCATAGGGTCGTTTCAGTGGGGCCACAAAGTCAAATGAATAAATATTTTAAATGTTTTCAGTTTTAATTTCTAATATAGTAAATATTGGTAAATATAACTCACATAAATCAGAACTCTCAATCACTGACTGTAAAAGGGTCCTGAGATCAAAATATTTGAGGACCACTGATTTAGACCCTTATAGAGAAGAAATAGAACCTTAAGTTATAAGGAGACAAATCATTGTGATTGAGACCTAAAATAATATGAGGTTTAAAAGTCCCTCCCCAGTCTTAAAACAGTAAACTAAGCATATGCACCTCAATTTTATTTTACTTTCTCTTTAATCTCATGTATTCTAACCTCACATATCATTAATTATATGATAATATAATGTTTTAATATTTTTGGTTGAGGATGAAGATGATTTAATGCAATAATTTTACCCAACATGTTTGTCTCTTCTCTTCTGCTGATTTGGAATTTTTTTTCTCTTTTTGTTTCTCTATCTCCATCACTGTAGCACCCACATCAGGCTAAGGAAGCTCCATTTTATATGCTTGCTCTAGACATCAAGAGTGTCAGGAGCAGTGACATGCAGTGCAGTCTAACGTTTTTTTATTCAGAAATAAAGTTTAATTCTATTAAGAGTCCTTGTTTTCTATTAAGTGCATTTATTCTATACCTTGAGTGTTGCAAGCCTACAATCTTACTCTTTTGAATAGGTATGTTAAAGGAGAACAGTTTCTGCTTTCTGACAGTTAATCTGGTAAATCCTGTAGGAACACATTGCACTGAACAAGTCACATGCCAAGCACATTCCTTTGTAGTTTACAAGATTAGAGTCCAACCTCAGACCTTGAAAACTTAACACAACTTTCACCAAATGAACTCAAACCTATTGTAATTAAAATTCATAACATTCCCAGGCAACATAATCAATATATACTGTTTATGAAAATGTTTATACACATAAAAGTTATAATAATATAATGGAAATAGACACCAATGTTTATTATAATATGCGGTGACCAACCACAAGTGTATTAGCAAAAAGAAATGTAAATACCCTTAGACAGCATTCTTCCAAGAAGTAGCCAGAAGCATCATAATGTCAAGGTTCCAACCAATGAACCCAACCAATTTAGCACTCAGAGATTTGCAACTTTCTCAAAGAACTGTTTTACTGAGTAAATCATTTTGGCATGGATAGAAACAAAACCGGATCTAACTATTTTCTGCAGTTTAGTTAAAGAATAGATAACACCCTCCCTTATTGTCACAGGTCACATTGTCCAATTAGGTGTTCTGGCATCTCTTTGGCAACTCCTCTTAGTCTCTGACCAGCACCTGTTGAGATGACCTTGGTTCATCTGGGTTGATCTGTTGTTATCTGGTCTGAGAGTCCAGTCCTTTCTCCCTCCCATACTTTGTGGCAAGCTGAGAAACAGAAATTATGGCTACAACAGGCCTGCCCTGATCCATTTCGAAGTTGACACATAATATGAAATGGCACAGTTTTGGAAGGAAAGAATTATGTTTACATTGGAATATTAAGTTTGGATTTTAAAGAAATAGTGCAATATTTGGTACAAGCCAGATCATTTAGAATGTTGACATTCTGGTAAAATTGTGCATTTGCTCCTGAAGGTGTTGTTTATGGTGAACAGTATTTGGAGGATACATAGAAGCAGATGGAAAAATTTGGTCAAGAAATAGATTCAAAGCCACAATCCAAAGCTACATGGCTTATTTATTTCAAAGTGAAATGGTCACTGATGCACACTTCTGAAATTGACTTGGCATTATAGGCTTGCCTTCCACAATTTCTGCTCTCCAACCTTTATACATACTTTTATGCTGTCTATCAATCACTCTCACTCCACTCAACCTCAAAATACAGAAAATGCTTCATAAAATAATCTGAGCATCTTCCAAGACCAAGAGAATGGCTTTAAAAAAAGCCACCCAAAGTGCTTCATCTCAATCGTTTCTATAACTTTAAAAGTTAGCTGAGATGTTACCCCAGCATTGCAACATTAGGTTGTTATCCCTCTGTGCAATTAATTACAACAACAAAGAAATGTTAGCATGAAGTTATGATGCCTTAACTTCTGCAAGAGGAAACAGAGCTTGACAATCAGGAGGTGGGATGATAGGAATACAGCTTGTCTCCAAAGCAGTTGCATTTCAAACACATACCTACACCCACACTCATACCCAAACACACTCACATACACAACTCTGTGTATTCCAGAATTAGCTGGAAATAAATTGATTCAACTTTGTAACATGGAGAACATTGTGGGATCATAGAGGCCCACCGTGAATCATGGACAAGTGCAAAGGTTGGCTTTGGAAATAGACTTAAATTGCAGTCACATCCAATTTAAAGTTGGGAAGAATATTTTTAACGCAATGGATAGTGTCTCTATAAAAATAGAAACTTTAGGATTCTATTAGAGAAACTAGAGCATTTGGTAAATCTGAGGAATATTTGCAGTAGAAAAATGCATTCTAAAAGATAAAACAGAAAGATTCTTATTAAAAAGTGTTTTGCTAGCCATTCTATAATCTTTGTTTTTCAATTGTGCTTGAACTACGATTCCCATCATGCAATTGTATGCTGAATATTTGTGCTGCATCTTGCTAGTTTGATGTCTTTTATAATTTGAACTCTTTTTCCCAAATGTGAAAAAAAATCCTTTCTCATATCCTTTTTTTACAATTCCTCCAGAACTTTAAATATACCATTCGACAGTGCTTTAGTGAAAATTTAATCTTCAGTTTTTCAGTTTGACAGAAAATAATTTGCTCTCAAATTTTGTTTAAAGGATCAGAAAATGTCAAATTGCAGTTAAAGAAGGTTAGTTATTCTATTATTTATTTTACAGCAATATTGCTATAAGCTTATTTCCTTTATCTATAGCAATTGATAGATGTGAACAGACTGGAAAAAAATAACCATCACATTATCTTCTCCCACTTTGCAAGAAAGTAATTTAAAATCATACTTAAGAAAATTCTAAAACTGTCTGAGATTTAGTTGGTAGAAAAAAAGAAAAGAAACTTCTTCACAAGGTAAAAAAAACCTTTGGGAAAATTGAAAGTAAATTTCTATTATGATTACTGGTAATCTTTGCAAAATGCAGTTGGAATCAGCAATTCTGTTGCTGACATGGTCATAAAGTGATACATCATGTGACTATGCCAACTTATCACATCAATTCTGGCTGCAGTTCTTAAGTGAATCTCTTGTCATCTTCCTCATTAACTTTGCTTGTTAGAAACTGGTAGCAAAGATCACAAATGGCAATCATTTATAGGATACTGAGATGGCCACAGCTTTGAGGATTGGTAATAAGTCTGCTTGCTCAGTGCCATTGTAGCTTTAAATGATCGCTGAATGAGAGGTCAATAAACAACTGAACTGAAACTAAATGAGGACTAACTGAAACCTCCAAATTTGTCACTTTGCTCAACCCAAGCCTGACATAGCTTGTCCATTAAGCTGTAACTACGTCTCCATTTCCTCCAACTCATTAGTGGGGTTCAAATTTTTTTACTACTGGTTCTGTGTTCATGGCTTGGTGGGCGTGGCAGGGGAAAGTTACTGCAAAATCCCATTCCATTCTCCTGTGCAGGGCAACAAAAGAAGACCCAGCCAATCAGCTGGGACTCAGGAAGCAGATGCGGGCAGGATCAGTAAGAGGTGGGATTTGCTGGTCTTCGAACTACTCAAAATGTCCGCTACCGGTTTTCCAGAACTGGTCAGAACTTGCTGAATACCACCTCTGCTCCAACTTCACAACCATTGTACACCCTCATTCCCTTATCACAGAGGCTGAAATGCCAAAAAAATTTTTTTTAAAAAATCCACTGGATAAACATTGATTATGGGAAGGCTCATTTTCATTTCTCATCTGGCCTAGTTTTGATGACAGCACAGCAAAGCCAGGAATTTGGTTACAATATCTGTCTGAATCTGGCCAATGTAAATTGACATTTATTCATAAGCTCTTGAAAGCCTTTTTAAAAGGAACAACTCCAATCTGGCATTTCATGGTTTAGAGGTCTATTTTAGAAGTCATAAGTATTTAATAAATCATTTTTTTACAAAATCTTTGGAAGCATTCTAGTACTATCCATGTGCCATGAGCCGCATATTTTCAGTGTTAAAAAAAGTGTTATGCATATGGTATATACTATGCATTATTTCTATATACAAAAAGTGTAATATATGACTTATACTCCAACCTCAAGTCTGTTAACTCTGTCACTGCACCTACATATGGAACAACACCTGAGTTCCCAAAGGGCCAACCCTTTGAAGGCCTTTCTCAAGGCATTAAAGACCTGTTTGTTCCCTCAGATCTTCAGGCTGGATGCTTACAGTAGGTGACCTGTGTTGTCTATCTGTAAATAAAATTGATTTTGGTCTTCTAGTATATTTATTGATGATCATTCTCATTGTTTTTAATTAGAATGTTTCTGTTTTGCTTTATTATTGGTAACTTCCCAGAGTCACTGTATTGGGAAGGCTAGTCATATGAGTTGGTTAAATAATATGTTTAAATAAGTGAATAAAAAGGAATCAAACTGTAGGATCTTCTGTATGATAATGCCTGCATGATATTTGTTTGTTCCCAAGGAAAACTTGTTGACATGACCTCTGTCCAAAAACAGGAGTCACCTTTTATCTTGGTCTCTAGTGAAGAATGTTTTCCCATCCCTACAAACTCAAGATATGTGTGAAGTTACTTCTCACACTGATAGGAATGACAGTTATCAAAACAATGAACAGATGTAGGCTGCCCTTCCATCATATTAAGAGGCAAGTTTCCAGCACATTTTATTGGAAAAGTACAAAGAAATGGACAAGAGTTTTTGGTGTCCTAAACTGCAGGTATACCTGAATGCACACATACGTATGTATACATATACATGTATGTGGATCTTTGGTTATGATCAGAAAACAAATATACATGTATATGTGTGTATATGTAAACGTACTTGCTGGAATTCTGTGAAACGGAATGTGGTTCTGTGTTTTAAAATAATTAATAAATATCCAATGCATTTCTGGAACATTCCTAAAATTTTGTAACTTTCACTTCCCACAAACTTATGCAATGAGCTGAGCTACTTTTTTCTTTCTGACTGTGTTAGTAAAGATTCCCACACTGACTTGTTACCGCAGACTATAAAAATGAAAAACACCTTTATGTAACAAGGCATCTGTTTGCCACTAAAAACTGACAATGATAATCAGAGAAAACATTAAAATGTATCTCTCATCACTAATGTCTAATACATTTACAGTTAATGTGCATCTGTGTCTGAGGCTTGTGAATTCAAGCTTATTCTCATAAGTAAATAACCATAATGCAAATAAGATATAAGAAAATATAGCCAATTTCATTTTAGTCTTTGAGAAAGATAAATCTGTAGAATTCAGTTCTTTTTCTTTTCTATATCTCCTCCTGTTTTTCAGTTTACTTATTTGATCTAAATATGTATGGCATAAGGCTCATTAAAAGGCCAAGTTCTACCAGATGTTTGAGCTTCAATTGACTCTAATCTTTGGAGATGACTGTTGGACTCCTTTATTGCACCATGAAACAATGTGCTTTCTTTTTATTTTGCCTTAGTGAGCTGTAGGAATCCAATCATAATTCATGACCCGTAGTTCATGGCAGAGCTGGAGAATTTCAGGCCCAAAATAGTATGTGGCTCATGACAGTCTTTGGAGATACCCCTAGAGATCCCTAAAAGCTGCTGTCATCTGGAGATTTTTAACATGATAGATGATAAAATGATCAAGGGGAAAATAATTTTATGTGTAGCAAAAGGGAATATGACGAATAATTTAACATTATAATGACATTTAAATGACAAACTTAGTGTATGTCCTGGCTTCACCCACTATTTTTGAGAGCATGACCCCATCAATCCTCTCAAAAGTCACATACAATGCTTTTCTCACAAAATCTTGAATATCATGATATGTGAATCCAGCCAGTTTTCATTTAGTTCAGTCTTATCTGAAAACTTCTGACAAACCAATATCTTTCACTACATTTTATCAGATTAGGCATACTACTTTAAGGGACACAGCCCAAATTCTATAGCAGGGGTGACTATCTGCTTTACTGCTATTCTTTTGTCCCAATATCTGCCATGTGAAGTAATTGTCTGAATCCACCCAATATCAGAACTGACTCTGTTGCCTAGGATTGATTAATTATGTGCCATCAAGTAATTTTTGACTCCTAGCAACCATCTAGATATATTTTTTTTCCATGAGTCCTGCTGCTCAGGCCCCGTTGCCAGTTTAGCTATCTAATATCCTGGAATATAAATGTCTTACAATATAAGAAGATGACTCATCCTCTTCTACGACAATTGCCTGATGTGACCACTTAAAATGCAGGAAGAAAGCAGCCCTCCCAACCTCAAATGTAAATGACTTCATGACTCAAAGTGATTTAGTTGGAAACTGGAAATAGTCCAGTAAAATTTTTATTTTTAAAAAAGATGTTAATAACAATTCAGCCAATGGAGAAAAATAAATAATAAAACCAAGGACAAAATGTCAAGTACTGTGATAGATTCCAAGCATTATAGGGGTAATAAAATGTTACCATAGTTATAATAAAGCCCTAACAAAGTAAATATTGATTTTGAAGGAGGGATTTATTGATAATTGGGCTGAATTCATTGTGCCCAGCATGAACTGACAGAGCAAGAAAGCATTTAGGATTTGCTAGACAAGCAATGAATAAACGCCAGAGGCCTCCTGGGAAAACAACAGAGACATTTGTCGGAAAATGTGTCATAGTTGGAGGTAAATTGTAGGCAGGTGGTAGCCAAAGGGTCAACATCATTTCTGCCAGAGAAAATGGGGGATTACTTAATGTTATACAGTGGTGCATGTTGAAAGGGCTACCAATTTGGATGGTATAAGAGAAAAGTAGAATATTTCTGGGAGTAAAGATTTCTTGTGCTATTACAGTGATTCCTAACTGCCAGTGCTAGAACCAATTTATCTTGGATTATCAATTGGTTGCCAAACATATTGCCCTGATGTCTTTCCTTGAAGATTTTTCACTATCATCTATTTAGTTACTGTGAAAATAAAATCCTGACTCAACCATGGTAAACTTTCTTGTTATATTCAAGGGCATGCTCTGTAATTTCCATCTGTTATTTTGTCCCTAGAAATGCCTGTTATTTCATCATACTTCTCTTCCAAATTGCTTGCTTCAATGTTTAGTATTATCTTGAACAAATAATAATAAATCTTAGACAATCCTTTTCCAAGCTAACCCTCAATAACTAACATACAAATGAATAATAGAAATAAACATTGTGTCTTCTTAGCCTGTATATCTGCAGATAGGATTTAATAGATATGAACTCTTTTTTGATAATAGAAACAAACCATGTCAGAGATGAGACCATAAGAAAACAGAGTACTGATATACTTAGTTTCCTCCTGCAGTTTTTTTTTCACATATGACACTAAAATGTGTAACTCCTGTCTACAACTTGAAGGGTAACAGGAAAGGGCAAAAATCCGAGCATACTATAGAATATATTAACTGACCTTTTTGAGTCACTCAGATTTGCTTTGGACTCAGGCAGCATTGAATTATATAGAAATAAATAATAAATAATCTTGGATAGCCTATGTATTTTGTTAAATTTCCAAAGTCCCATCATTTCAAACACCATTGTGTTATATATATTCCAGAAAATATAAATAGAAAAAGCAATGCAATAAGAGATCAACAGAAACTATATGTGGAGCATATGAATTTTTCATGAAAAACAATATTGCAGGTTCAAAGTCTTTACAAGGTCAATAATTTTTTTATTTACTCTAGGTGGTTGAACCACTACATAATTTTGTATGTTACTATTATATGCTGTTCAACCTGATTTAAGCTTGTATTACATTTTAAATACATTAAGAGGAGGTTTGGGACCTTTAGTTTCCCATCGTGCAAATTTCAGCATTTTCTCTGTGCATATGTGTCTGTGGCTGTGTATGTATATTCTCTTCTGCTTAATCATGTCCAATTCTCAGAGATCATCTGGACAAGTCTCTGCAGTTTTCTTAGCAAAGTTTTCTCAGAAGTGGTTTGTCATTGCCTCCGTCCTGGGGTTCAGAAAAAGTCATCAAATTGACTTTCCAAAACACACACACACACACACACACACACACTCATTCACACACATGTGCTTTTACCAAGACTTCAATTGAAAAGGCTTCAAAAATAAATTAAAATGATTTTAAAAATACCAAGTCTTTCCTTGTCTATAGCTTTACAGACTAAAAAGTACAACACAGAAAGAAAAGGGGGCAGAGATCATACTGGGGACAAAAATATTTCTGTAATTAAAGTTTAGCAGTTCTTGTGACAACTATTAAGAATGGAGTGGAAAAGGGTATTGTTGCACTCTGAAACTTTGGTTAGTTTATGAGGTAGTGTGCTGTGAGAATCCATACAACTAACTGCCCAGAAAGAAGAGAATCAGTTAAATTTTCAGTTGCCATTTTCAATTCAATGACATATATCTATATCTATACATAGCATTATTTTTCTTGTATCCAGTATGAAACTAGGGTTAGAAGTGTTACCATGGTTACAGTCATGCTACCCTGTCAATGGGTGGAAATCAGTTTTATATAACCAACACCCGATACAACATTTTAAGAGAGCAATTTACTGATTTAAACATTTCTTCCCCCGTCTTTTCTCTTTTGAAATGAGAAAGGGAATCAAAAGAAAACTATAAAAAATGATCACAGCTCCAGTAGGTTTCTTCTTCAATAGGAATATCAAGTCATAAATAGCTTGTCATAAAATAGGGCAACCTGGTGAGATCTACTTCTGCAAAAGCACATGAGGAAACAAGTTATATTTATTCATTTTCAACATTGTCTGATTAAATTAAATTAAATTTTCTCTTTATGTTTTAAACTGAAATGTAACCTTTGGAACTAGAAGTTCTCAATTTCTCTACAACCCTTCATATGTTACAGAACTACCACTCCTACACTCCATGCTGTGTTTTTATTTATTCTTAATCCCACCTTTATTATTTTGTACAAATAACACAAGGTGCCAAACATATCCAACATACCTTCCTACTCCTCATTTTCTCACAACAACAAACCTGTGAAGTGGATTGGGTTGAGAGAGAGACTGATTGGCCTAAAGTCACCCAGGCTTAGGTTTTTGTGGCTAAGATAAGACTCAAAATCATGATCTTCCACTTTCTAAAATTCAGTTATTTTATATACAATTAAAGTTCCCTTGAATTACATCAATTTGTTTAGTGACCATTTGAAGTTACAATGACATTGGAAAAAAGTGACTTACAAGTCCTCACATGTATGACCATCACAGCATCTCTCACAGCCACATGATGAAAATTCAGACACTTGGAAACAAACATGTATTTATGCTTGTTGCAACATCCAAGGGTCATGTGATCACCAAGTGTGACTTCCCAACTAACTTCCAACAAGCAAAGTTGATACAGTTAACAACTGTAGCAAGAAAAGTTGTAAAATTGTATGTGTCTAACTTAACAACCATTTTGCTTAGCAATGGATACTCAGATGCCAATTGTGGTCTTAAGTCGAGGCCCATCTGCCTAGGGGCCATCTCCATCACAGACACTTATTAGGACATTAGGACACTCATTTGGGGAGCAATTGGAGGAGAAAGTACTATGATGTTGCTTTGCGCTCCAGGAGTTATGGCAGGATATAAATGGAACACATACTACAACATGAACACTGATTAAAGATAAGACCCATGCCCATTTCATGAAAGACATGCATTTCAGAGCTCTCAAATTCTATAGCAGAAAGCAAGGAGCACTTTCTAGCAGAATAAATGTTTCCTCAGCATGGAACCATCTTCCAAACAATATGATTAGCTTAATTATTAACTATCAATTAATAGTTTCCATTTTTCACCAGAAAATGCAGGTTCCAACCAAACCAGATGTCATAGGTAGGAAAGTTCAGAAATACAGTCAGTACTGTAGTGATTCCTATTATATCAGTGAAACCATTCTCTTAACTGGTTATTTCTTCTGAGTTTTCTGCCAATGAAAGTGGCATTTTATTTACCTGCTATTCCCTTGAGTCAGACAGGATCAAGAAAGAGAGGTCACTGGGAGATTTGAAAAGTACCATTAGTTAGGGTATTGAAATTTTTCAAAATCCTGCTCTACTTTAACTTTTACTTAATCCAAATAAAGACTGCGTTGTTTTGAGGAAAAATCTCAAATTCCTCACATTGCTGCAATTTCCAGTCCAACAGCCAACTTAGGAACAACAGTGAAAATTGGCAGTGTTAGCAGTTTTAATGGTGGTTCTTCTCATGTCTACTCTGTGCATGAGCTACCATGTGTAAATCACAAAATTCCGGATGACCATTAGATCTGGCAGCACTAAAATTCAGAAACCTCTCCTTTTTTTTTGCTGTGTATGGTGGTCATGAGCATGACAGCTGATGCTCACACTGATTTTGTAAACACTTTTCAGGTACAATCACTCCTCCCCAAAAGATAATCCTTTTCTTTATATCAAAAGAGCATACAAACAACACACATCTGCATTAATATACCTAAACAGAGATATCTCATTTGAAATAAAAGTATTAGATCAGGGGTCTCCAACCTAGGCAACTTTAAGCCTGAAGGGCATCCAGAATTCCCAGAATTCCCCTGGCAGTTTTGTTGTTGCCAAGGTTGGAGTTGCAAGGTTGGAGACCCCTGTATTAGATAGAATTTTTGTGTTGTAATTTTAATTGATTTCCTAGTAAATCTTATTAAAGTGAGCTCGGGAGACATGATTTCTTGGAGGATCATCTCCAATCCCGATTGCTGTTAAAGAAGTCTGTCTCTGTGGAATTTTATTCTCCAGGTATTTCCCAGATTTATCATGAGTAAGCATGTTCATTGAATGGTGTGAACAACAATGGATACCCTCTGAAGGCAAGGCCTTTAGGCTCAAGGCTGTTGCCTTGCCTGGTTTTACTGTACTTATCTCACTATTAGAGAGCGATGGTTAAAAATCATTTTCTTTCATTCCTTACTCTTCAAAACAGGCTTCTGTGGACAAGACTAATATTTAACTTTCCATGATTGTGAGTGAACTGAACAAGGTAAATAACAGTATTGAAGTTTCACAATCGAGAGCTTTATAAAGCAGCATTTACATATGCTTGCTAGAAAAATAAGTCAAGTGAACAGAATTAGTCACAGCACTGAAATGAAGTGTTTTAAGGAGTTAGCATAACCTTTCTTAAATGAAAAACAAAAAAACCCCACACCTTGATATTAAGGAAGTTATTTTTAAAATATTAATGAACTGTTAAACAAGGAGCTAATCCATTTCAGCAGATGTCTTACACAACATAATATAGCAAAAATAATTAAGTCTTTCATTTGTCTGAAATTCAAGAAAGAAGTGTTGTTTAACAAAGTGCATTTTTTATTTTTAAAAAATCTAATAATAGCAATAGCACTTAGACTTATATACCGCTCCACAGATCCTCTCTAAGTGGGTACAGCCCTCTCTAAGTGGGTGCAGAGTCAGCATATTGTCCCCAACAATCTGGTCCCTCATTTTACCGACCTCAGAAGAATGGAAGGCTGAGTCAGTCTTGAGTTGGTGAGATTCAAACTGCCAAATAAAACATAAAAATTATAAGTACATATAAAATAACATTTATCAGTGATTATAAAATATTTACTACTGATTTTATTTATCATGCACAAAGTACTAGCATGTTTTGGTTAGTGACAGAAATCTAGATTTGAGATTTGAGAAGTATAGGGCTTCCTTCTAAAGCCTGGGAATCAGGTATTGATTCATGAGGGTGGGTGATAGATTTTAATTAAAAGAGCACACATTATTTATTCATTGTTTAATTCTATTTTATTACAAGGAACAAAAATGCAAGTAATAAATACTTGCCTTTCCAAGAATTAGTATTACTTTGTTAAATTGTATAAATTTGTATGATTAAATCCCAATAGATATTTTTGAATGAAATGTGAAAGAATTCACTCAAAAATCTCCACCTGGATTTAATCCATTATTTCTGCCTCTTCCCCTATCCAAATGCTTTAGTAACCAGATAGATTGGAAAGATATGTTCAAAAACTATTATAGAGTGCTATATAGGCCCCCCTCTAGAAACAGATGATTCCATAAGCATATAGACAACCACCAGTGGTGGGATTCAACAGATTCGCACCTATTCGTGACAACTGATTGTTAACTTTCTAAGCAGTTCAGAGAACTGGTTGTTGGAAGAAATCTTCTTTTGTTTTTTCCACTTTACAGGGCTAATCCTGTAAGGAAGGTAGGAAGGAAACATTCTGGTGTTGTTTTTCTAGCTTAATCTTTATCGCCCTGCTTACAGAAACTGCCTCTCAGATAACCCTTATAACAGCTTAAGGTTCTTGGCAATACACCCAGACTTACTGTTGCCTGAGCTCCGGAGATTTTTTTTCTCCTTTGCTGGTACTTTGCTTGACTTTCTTAAAATGGAAGGGTTGTTTTATGCTTTTTACACTGCTATTGCAGCGGTGGTATTGGCCGAATTGGTAATAAAAAATGCTACCGGTTCGGCCAAACCATTTTTTTCAATGATCAGCTGTGCTGCATGATTTAAATTAATCTAAATCGCACGGCAGAGTTGATCCCCCCCTCACTGTTGTACTTATCTTCAAAATTCTTCTTTTTTCCCTGAGGCCCAGTAGACAAAAAAAACAAGGCATTGGGGGGGGGGGTGCTGTGGGAAAAAAACCACATAGCCAAACCCACCCAACCACATGACCACCTGGCCACTCCCACCTGGCCACCCCCACAGAACCAGTAGTACATTTTTTTGAATCCCACCACTGACTACTTATAGTTTTTATTTATGAAAATCTTTCAAATGACAGAATCTAAGTCAGGGGTGTCAAACTCAAGGCCCTGGGGCTGGATCCAGCCTGCGGGGCACTTAGATCTGGCCTGCAGGGCTGCCCTGGAAACAGGACCGGCCCACAGTGCTTCTGCCAGCAAAAACGGAGCTTGGGAGAGCTGAATAAATGCCTCCTGGCAGGGGGCTAGCGAAACAAACTAAAAGCAAAACAAAACAAAAGGAGATATGTTCCCCTTTTGCATTTGAGGAAAGTGAAAGAGGAAAGACAGAAAAAGAAGGGAAGATGGGAAGAGAGCAAGGAAGGAAAAATAAGGAAAGAGGGGAAGAAATAAGAAAGGAGAATGAAGAGGGAAGAAAAGGAAGGAAGGAGATTATAATGAGAGGGAGGGAGGATCTGAGTGAAATCCTTCCTTAGCACAGGTGCCCCCTACACAGGTGATGTGAAACTGGCCACGCCCACCCAGTCCCACCCACCCCATCCCCCCAAGGTCAAAAACAAACCTGATGCACCCCTCAATGAAATCAAATTTGATACCCCTGATCTAAGTTATTGCTCAAGGTAATGATTTCAAAGGTCAGTTTAGATTAGGAGTGTTCAACCTTGACAACTTTAAGACTTGTGGACTTCAATTCCCAGAATTCCCTAGCCACCTTGGTTTAGATTAGCCTCTCCTTTTCCAACAATAACCAATGAATTGGCTAATCAGATCCATTTCTTATGAAAAGAAAATCACAATTGCCAATAGATAGAACTTCCAAAATATATTTAGAATGCCTAGGTTATTATAATAGCCTTTTCGGACATTAAAAAGATGACAAAATTTGAAAAATAGGAAATAGCAATCTCATCTTTACTGATTAGCATACACAGTTAAGATGCAGTGTAACATTACCATTATTGTTCTTAGTGGCAATTCTGGAACATAATCATTCTGCTTTCAACAATTTTATTTGGCTGAGAGAGCAAGAACTACAGTGTAAATATCAGCATCTGTGCAATGAAATGCTCTTCTGTAGCACTGAAAACTGCTATATTTAAATATACTTCTCTCTGGAGTACCTATATTTTATACATGTATGTTCCTTATGTTTCTTTCAGGAAACATTGACCATGCATACTAATTTTTCAGTATTACCAGAGTTGTCTGAATTGATGCATACATTATCTTTGATTTTAAATCAATATCTTTAATTTTAAATCAATGACAGCAGTGGTAAGGAAATGAATTACTTGTTGATCATAAGCATCTTTTTTGAAAAGTATATTTTACTAGCTCTATATCCATGCTTCGCTATGAAACTATGTGATTGGGCTTACTTTTTGGGGAGGAAAATAAGGGGAAAAAATTCTGCCCCTGCCGACCAGCATTCATCAGTATTCATCTGGTTAGTGTCCTGTCAGTGTATGAGAGAGTTGAGGGCTATTTGGAAACTGAAGCAGTATTTACTGTGTGAGCAAGAAGGAGACAGCAAGGAGCCTGGACATGGCTTAGCTCAACTGTTCTGCACTAAAGCTGCTTAATGCTGTGAAACTAAAACTGAAACTGATATTCCTCTCCTCTGCTTTTGCATTTGGAGCAGATTTCTTTTCAGGTGGGGAGGGGGAGTAGATCTTCTTAGCACCAGAGCATGTTAACAATAACATATGAAATACTAATGCTCTGATGGTCATTTTGAAAATTCCTTTCTTAGTGATCATCAAGCCAAGGGGAACATCTATACCAAATTTCAAGTTTGTAGGTTTTACAATTCTGGAGGTTTTGTGATGATACATTTCGTTTTTATATATATAGATTTGAGAAATATATTATTGACTGATTCTCTTTGTCTTTCCTTTGGTCATTCATTTTAGACAAGAATCAAGATTTCAATATACATTAGCAACCTAATACGTTGATTTGCAAATTGTATGTAGTTTTAATAATGTATATGTTCTTAAATTCCCAATAGAATTCATTTTTTTAAGTGATAGTGACTTTTTGAAAATATTTATCTTAAAATTGAATGTGAGAACTGCCTCGGCACCAACATTTTTTAATAGTGAACATATTCAGTTACTGGGCTAAAACTAAGACTTTTGGCTAAAGCTGAGATTTAAATTATTTGCAATACCTTGCTTATAATAGCCAGGAGTAGCATATATTAACATTGATTGGTAAATAAGGATTGACATGGGTTGAAGGATTGAAGCTGTGATCATATGATCATGATTTCTGAGAAGCAAAATCAATGGGGAACCTGACAGGAAGTCAGAAGTCACTCCTACTCCCATTGCTTTTTGGCCCATCCGTGGCAATTCTGTTTATCAGTTGAGGTAAGGAAATATCTCTGAAACAATGATCCAATGAGTCATGGATCATCTTGTGTATGAGTATGAAATCAGTTACACAACATAAATGCATTATGTGGAAAGAACAGCATGGTAGTCAAAAGGAAGATAAAGCTAGAGGCACAGCAAATTAAGTTTGGGGAAAAATGAATGTAAGAGCAAGCTAAAACAGTTTCATGGATTTTAGGAAATCAAATATAGTCTACTTATAACTTATTCTGAAGGTTGTCTGCCCTATTTTTAAAAAGATTTGTTGATTGTTGTGCATTTAACTGGAGTGAAACAGCAGCCAATTCTAATGTGAATTGCAGGGATGGCTGTGGTACAGAGACCCCAGCAGCAGAACAGATTGGCTGCCTGATAGTAAAATGTGTGAAAAACATCATACATTCATAAGCTACTTTTATTATTTATGAAAATCAATTAATTAACAATTAATCCTCTCAATTGCTGCTGGTTCAGATTTAGAAGTGGTGTATTCTCTGTCGAAAATATATTATATAGAAGTTCTCTTAGAAATTATGTTCAAGATAAATAACTTGTATTTGCAGTCTAGAGGAGAATGCATGGATTGCTTAAAAATATTTCTTGATTGACATCATTGCTTTCATATGATTCCATCACAAACTTCCAGTATATACACTTGCTAGAGGCTACAGCTAAATGTAAATGCAAAATGACTGATGTATAATGATTTATGAAATCCAGATTCTCTCCAGTCAAGCCCATTGGTGACACTGAATTCTTCAATTTCCAGATTGCATTTTGCATATCATATAATAAAAGCACTGTTAGCTTTTAGAGAAGAGGAAATGAACCTCT
Organism: Laticauda laticaudata; assembly: GCA_004320025.1. Classification (NCBI taxonomy): domain Eukaryota; kingdom Metazoa; phylum Chordata; class Lepidosauria; order Squamata; family Elapidae; genus Laticauda; species Laticauda laticaudata. The sequence goes on from BHFT01040014.1 coordinate 28,407, forward strand.
GGAAGAAGATAAGGAGTGGGCCTAAGAGAGAAGCAAGGAGAAGAAAGATGAACATTCTGAGTCACTTCTGTACAATACCAGAGCTAGGAAGGACTACCAGTTTTGAACCATCTAGTAGCATTTGACTTGCAGATAGGAATGGAGAACCCTGGTAATGGCAGGATATTGGACATGAAATACAAAGTATCTAGAACAATTGAAATTTGAACATTGACTTAAACAGAAAACTAACTTCTGTTCCTCTGACCACTTAAAGAAGAACTTTTCAATTTAATTCAATTTATTACAGTCACAGACCAGAGACCAGAACAAATAAAAACACCCAGTAATATACAATTAAAATTCTAGTATAAAACAATATATAACAACTAAAATCTATGACAAAATCCAGTCTGTCAATTATGGTCTAACTATATTAAAATTATAATGTGTGGCCTGTTGTCAGTTTAATACTAAAAGGGAAAGAAATAAGCAGTGCAAAGGATTTGCCACATTTGTTATATAACTTAACTATGGTGGATTAGACATGTGTTTCCGACGAATCCCCAGTGCTGCTATGCAGAATCTAGCTACCTGCACTGTAGTTATGGACTGTTCATCCTTAAGCAGCCACTGGAGATAAACAGAGTCAGAATGGCCAGGATACCTCAAAATTATTGGCATAATATGTTTTTTCCTAATCTCTGAGTAAAAGGAACATCGAAGAAGTATGTGACCTTTCCTGAGCCACAGGAACAGAGTTTTTCTTAGGTATAAGAATAACTTAATTTAGTTCACTGGAATGTTTTCAATTCCACCTTGATAACTTCTTCTATAGAATGGAGAGTTCTCCTTCAATTGCCTTATCTCTGTGAGTGTTTAAGACAACAGAATAGTTACTGGGAGATCATGAATTGCTTGAGACCCAAAGCTAGCTGGGTAGTCTTGGGCCAGTCACTACTCTCTCTCAGGCTTAAGAAGAAGGCAATGGCAGTCATCAGCAGTCAATACCGACTTGAAAGCATCTGGTGGGGGAAGGAGTGGGGGATTAGGTAGAATGACTAGAAGCCTAGTCAATAAGAATCAAAGTCATTGACTTTATTAAAATAGAACCTTTGTCCAAAGTTAAATAGAATTGATCATAGTTACATAGCTGTTTTCTAATTCTAGTAAATAGCTATGGCACACACTGAACTGGGGATCTTCTTTTTTCCTTAAATGTTTTTGTTCATATCACCTTCATTCTCAAAGCTTGTCAACAAATAGTTGCTGAAAAAGGAAATCTGCCTACATAACCCCCAATCAGTTCCCCAACACTGACATATATTTCAATTTAACTGGGCTACATCCTGAAATGCAGGCCAATGCTCATTCACCTAAAAATAAGCCCTGGTGAACACAGGTTTTTCCCCCTGAATAAACATGCACAGCACTGTGTTGTCAGTGACTCATCCCACTGTGATCACTGAGCTTGACACCAAGAGCAGTGTCTGGTAACTGTCCCATGGGGCCCAGTTATCTATGAGTAGATACACAACCAAGACATTAGTGGTGTCTGAAATTATGTCAGATGTTTCTAGTTGAGTGCATATTTTAAGATGAGATTCATTTTCTTCTGTTTTGACAGGGAGGATGTATGAGTGTCTGCATGCTTTTAAGAACAAGAGATTTTAATAAAATAATTTGTAAGAAAGCAACATACTTTTCTGTTAATTTCTGCATATAAAATCCTACTAGAGATATTAGTGATTATAGGCAATGGAAAATAGTCATTGGAAAAACCCTGATGTTGGGAAAGATTGTAGGCAAAGGGGAAGGGAATGACAGAGGATGAGATGGTGAGATAGTGCCATCGACACAGTAGGCATGAGTTTGGGCAAATTCGGGGAGACAGTGGAGCATGGGTGTGGGGATGGTATGCTATGATCCATAGGATCATGAAGAGTCAGACACAACTTAGCGAATGAACAATAAAGACAATGTTGGAGGAGAATAAATTGTAAACATAGCTGAGTTTCATGAAATATCTCAGATGTGATAAGTTTCAAAAGGATGGTTTGTTTCAATTCAGGCTTGTGTAAAGAACCCCTTCAAAGCTGCAGTGTGAAGCAGGTCAGTTTCCCTGCTTTTAAAAGCCAAGGCAAGTGGCCCCATTGCTTCCATGCAAAATCTCATCAGACACATATTCAGAAGCTTCTTCCAATCTTTTTGATGAAGTCAAATGCAACCACCATGCATACCCTGGCAGAGTTGCACGATGAAATAAGTTGCAACTTCCCAGCCTATCTCCCAAGTAGCCAGCCTTATCACTACATTTCAGTGCTGAGGAGCTTAAGCAAAGCAGTGGAAAATGTGAGCCCAATAAGGCCAGCAGCATAGAGAGGGACTGTCTTGGGACAATGAGAGGATAAAGAGGAAAGCACAGTGCAGCTGGACCAAAGCACATGAAGTACTGCCGAAATGTGATAGAGAAGCTTACTTCTTCAGGATCAGTTCCTATCAGAGCATCTAACAGCTAGCTCATTAATGATGTGCTAATCATAGCACAGAGGAGGAATTAAAAAACAATGACTCATTGCTTCTACCACCTTTGTACAAGTTGTTAAGATACAGAACTGCTGGGATTATTCCATAAAATGAATTCTAATAAGATACGTTTTGTCATTTTACTCTGTATGTGTGTGTGTGTGTGTGTGTGTGTCATATTGTACAGTATTATATATATATATATTATATATATACTTATTCAGGTTTTCTCCCGCATAAAATTGGAAGTATCTTGGCAACGTTTCAACGAAATCCCATTGGTCATCTTCAGGCTTGTGTCTTCAGCTTTGTGCTTCTCGGAGTAATGTGAGCTTGCAGCTGCTTCTTCCTTTTTTAACTGCTAGTGGGGGTGTGCACTTGATTGGTGGGGGCTTTGGCTGTGTTTGATTGGCTGGGGGTGTGTTCCTCAATTGGTGGGTGGGTTTGCTGTGATTCAGATTGTTGGGGTTGGCTGTGTTTTGATTGGCTGGGAGTGTGTTCTGTTTCAAGTGTTGGGGGCTGGTTGTTGCTCAGGTTCAGTCTTTAGTTGTCAGGGGAATTTTTGAGCTGGTGAGCTGTGATCCTGTTTGATCCAGGAGATTAGCAGCATAAGATCCAAGAATATCCTACAACTAAAAACTCCCCAGCCATCACACAGCCTCATTATGATACCAACATCAACCCCCATCAACCAATGCAAGAGGCACAGCGCAGCCAACCAGCCAGCACACAAGTCCAGCATCCACCCAGTATTTAATAGAGAGACATGCAGCTCAATTCTTTGCACTGTCACAACGCTGAAAGCACCAAGCTGAGGATGGCCGAGTGGACCTCATGTGAAACATCACCAGAACTGCCTTAATCCTTACAGCAGTAAAGCCTCCGAAACACAACCTAGCTTCATACATGAAAAATCTATGAAAATCAATATAGTAGTGTGGTTGTTTGTTAAGTTTTCGCGGGTACTTACATGAATGCAGTTCAGCTTCCTTCGGGTATTATCCCACGTCATTGTAGTGCTTTTAAAACTGTAGCAACATTTCAGCAGAATCTCATACGAACTCAATACAGAAGCCTGATGATGGCAGATGAGATTCTGCTGAAACGTTGCTGCAAGTTTAAAAGCACTACAATGACGTGGGATAATACCCGAAGGAAGCTGAACTGCATTCATACACACACACACACACACATATATACATATATTTGTTTTCTTAAGTTTTCGCGGGTACTTACAGACGAACACAATACAGAAGCCTGATGATGGCAGATGAGATTCTGCCGAAATGTTGCTACAACTTTAAAGCACAGCTACAAGGATGTGGGAAAATACCCGAACAAAGCTGAACAGCATATATATATATATATAGTATACACACACACACACATACACATGTTTTCTTAAGTTTTCACGGGTACTTACATGTATGGTATTCAGCTTTATTCAGGTATTTTCCCACGTCATCATCGTTGTGTTTTTAAAGTTGTAGCAACGTTTCGGCAGAATCTCATCTGCCATCATCAG
>BHFT01040016.1:0-13644 GCA_004320025.1 Laticauda laticaudata
AGGAGGAGGAGGAGGAGGAGAAGGAGAAGGATAACGACTGTGTGGTCCTTGATGCTCTCTGAGCTTGGTTGTTTTCTTGCAGACTTTTCATGATTCAACTAGGTAACATCATCAGTTCTTGAAGGGAGTGAGTTTGCTCTAAGTTTATTGTGGCTTGTTGTGTCAATGTTGGTGAAGTGTTCTTGGTGGCTCTTTGATTAGGGTGTTGTTTACTGTTTGTTTGTCTGCTTTGTTAGTTCCTTTATTGGGGTATTGTTTACTATTTGATTGTTGGTCTAGTATTAATCTTTCTTAGTTTTAATCTCTGTTCATCTGGGTGTTGATTGCTGGTGAGGAGATGACTAGTATATAAACAGAGCAAACCATACTCCCTTCTAGCACTGATGATGTTACATAGTTGGGTAATGAAACATCTTCAAGAAAACCATCAAGCTCAAAGAGTAAAGCCTTAGTAAGACCACATCTAGAGTACTGCATCCGGTTTTGGTAACCACACTATAAAAAAGATGTTGAGACTCTAGAAAAAGTGCAGAGAAGAGCAACCAAGACAATTAGGAGGCTAAAACACACAATGAATGATTGCAGGTACTGGGCATGGCTAGTCTAGTGAAGAGAAGGACCGGGGGAGACATGATAGCAATGTTCCAGTATTTGAGGGGCTGCTATTTTCCAAAACACCCAAAGGCCAGACAAGGAATAATGGATGGAAACTGAACAAGGAGAGATTCAACCTGGAAATAAGGAGAAATTTTCTGACAGTGAGAACAGTCAATGGAACAAAAGTTGTCTTCAGAAGTTGTGGGAGCTTCATTACTGGAGACTTTCAAGAGGAGATTGGACTGCCATTTGTCAGGGATAGTGTAGGGTCTCCTGCTTGGGTGGGGTAGGGTTGGATGAGATGATCAAGGTCCCTTCCAACTCTGTTAATCGGTAAGTACCAAGGATACTTACCGATATCTCTACAAGCATAGAAAAACCTTACTTGTGGATTTCCAAGGATGATTGTTAGAGAAAACTCAAAACCTACAACATGGCAAGGATGACACTGTGTTTACAATCTTGAAAACGTTGACTTTTATCCCATAGGGTGACAGTCTGGTGGGTTTCAACTTCACAAATCTACTCTCAGGCCACTTTCTACTCCATCAAAGCCTAATATCCAAGTCTAGTCTTCCTTTCTGACCTTTGGAAGCAGAATCTGGATTTCCCTGAAGTATCAAAGGGTCAGATCCTGAGATCTGATTTCCTGTGGCCTTCAAAGAAGGTCGTTGGTTTTTTTTTTAATGTCGATGCTTATAATTGTTTTTCCAGGATTGCGTGTGTCACCTCAGATCAGGAAAGGTCATCCTGGTTTTCAACAAGCCCATGTCTTGACTGAAAGGCGTTTCCTTTCACAAATCAACTACAATTCCAGTTATATTTCCCCAAACAGCCGTTGAGGCTGTCAAAACTGACAGTTCTGATAAGGGAATGAAGTCTTATAATAGAACCTGGTGCCAAGAACGAAAGAGAACAACCGCCTGTTCCATCTATCTTTATTGCATGTCTGCTCTGGAATGACAGGATTATCCTGACTTTGATAGTTGATCTATTTTTCCTGGGGAAAATGTAATATTTCACAAGGGAATCCCAATTGTAACAAATGGAAAAGAATTAGAATTAGAAGAGAAGAGAAAAATAGGGTAGAACAGAATAGAATTAGAATTAGAATTAGAGTTAAAATTAGAAGAGTAGAATAGAGTAGAGCAGAATAGAGTAGAACAAAATGAAACAATTTGAAATTAAGGGAATTCCAGTTGTAACAAATGGAATAGAATTAGAAGAGAAGAGAAGAACAGATTAGAATAGAACAGAATAGAATTAGAATTAAGAGAAGAATAGAGAAGAGTAGAATAGAGTAGAACAGAATGAAATAATATGAAATTAAGGGAACCTCAGTTGTAACAAATGGAATAGAATTAGAAGAGAATAGGGTAGAAGAGAATAGAATAGAATAGAATAAGAGATAGAATAGAATAGAATAGAAGAATGAATAGAGAATGAATAGAATAGAATAGAACAGAACAGAATGAAATAAGGATAGAATTTAAATAGAATGGGATGGAACAGGATAGAGAATAGAATAGAATAGAATAGAATAGAACAGAATAGGCTTTGTTGAGCTACTTAGAGTAAAATAAAAAGCAAACACAAATGCAAATAAAATAGGCAAACTGATGAAGTGATATTGGGTCTATATTGATTGGCTACCTACTAAGGAATTTATTTATTTATTTATTTTATTTTGTATAAGTATATACATAGTTATGAATACATGAAATGGGTACATATAAGAAAAATAAAACAAACAACAGGACAGGGACGGTAGGCACATTGGTGCGCTTATGCACTCTCCCTACAGACCTCTTAGGAAAGGGGTGAGGTCAATAGTAGACAGCCTAAGGTTAAAGTTTTTGGGGTTTGGGGGAAGAAATTACAGAGTCAGGTTTAGATTTATCCGACATTGACCGCCGTTGCGAAGTCCGATTCCTGCAATCAAGTTTGTGTGATTAACCTTGAGTTTGTATCTATTGTGTACTCTTGTGTTTGTTATGGTTGAACTGAAGTATTCATTGACAGGTAGGACTTGCAATTATGATTTTATGCCATACTTGATCAGACTGAAGCGGCATAATTCAAGGTTTCTAGGTCTAGAATTTCAGTCTGGTGCCATTAGGTTATTTTGCAGAGTAGAGGAGTGGAGAACTCTTTCCTGTGAAATATTTCTGGACTTTCTCACTGTGTTAATATCAGATATGTAATGTGGGTTCCAGATTGATGAGCTGTATTCAAGTATAGGTTTTAGCAAATTTTTTGTTTGCTCTGGTTAGATAGATGTGTATTACCAGAGAAAAAACTACGTAGGATTAGGTTACAACTCTTAACGCCTTTTTGCTATGCAGTTACAGTGAGCTGTAGCACTTAGATCATCAGAGATGATATTCCAAGTCCTTTCCGACTTGGATCATCAACAAGTCTTGACTATTAAGCTTGTATTTATTTTTCTGATATTTTTTGCCAATATGTAGCAGAGCATTTATTTGTTGAGATTTGAAGTTGCCATTATTTGACCAATGATACATAGTCAAGGTCTTTTTGAAGGTAACAGTATTGTCGTGGTGTTGAATAGCTTTACACCATCAGCAAAGAGAACACAGTTGCTCTTGATATGATCACAGAGGTCATTTATGTAGAGTATGAAGAGATTGGTTCCAGTCCTAGAATACTGCCTTGGGGGACACCACTGTTGACAGGTACAGAATTTGATAGGATGCTCCCAATTTTGACCATTAGAGTAGAATAGAGTAGAACAAAATGAAATACTATGAAATCAATAGAAGAGAAGAGAAGCCCATATTATACTATATTATATTAATATCAAATAACAGAGATGGAAGGGACCTCGGAGGACTTCTAGTCCAATCCTCTGCTCAGGGAGGAAACCCTATACCAGTGATGGCGAACCTTTCTGGCACCGAGTGCCCAAACCAGAATGCACATGTGTCTGCATGCATGTGCGTGTGCCAGAGTGCCTGAAACCTGAAGCCAAGCTGGCCAGTGAGCGCATGCTTGTTTTTTGGCTGTTTTCAGGTTGGTTTTTGGGCCATTTTCAGGCCATTTTTGCCCCCTTTCCGGGGCATTTTTGGCCTATTTTCTGGCTGTTTTTCAGGCTTTTTTTGGCCCAAAAACATCCTGAAAACATCCTGAAAAAGCCCCCAAAATGGCTGGAAAACAGCCTAAAAATGGTCTGAAAATGGTCCCAAAACATCCAGCTTTTTGGCTGTTTTTCAGGCTGTTTTCCGGTGCTCCGGCGCCTGTGAAGACCAGCTGGCCAGTGTTCCAGAAACCAGAAGATCAGCTGATGATGGTGCATGTGGCCACAGAGAGGGCTCTGTGTGCCACCTCTGACATGCGTGCCATAGGTTCGCTATCATGGCCCTATACCATCTCAGACAAGTGGCTGTCCAATCTCTTCTTAAAAACCTCCACTGTTAGAGTGCCCACGATTTCTGGTGGCAAGCAGTTCCACTGGTTAATTGTACTCACTGTTTGGAAATTTCTCCTTAATTCCAGGTTTCTTCTCTCCTTGATGAGTTTCTATTAGTTTCCAAAGATATAAATAATTTTCTTAGCCACAGATTTCTTCTATTGTTAAGTTCTGTTTTCTTATATATATATTTAAATGTTGGCCTTCCTCACTTTTCTTTCCCCTTCTCTTCCCCACTGTATCCTCCTATTTGTTTTTGTATTTTGGTATTTTATTCTATAAAATAATACAATGTTCCAAACTCGAAGAAAGGGTAAAGCTATGGTTTCATTGCAATGGACTTTTCATGCTTTAGTAGAGCAGTTGCACAATCATTGTCGACTTGCATTTTATTTTACTTCATGAATAAAGATTTTTTAAAATCTTTTTATTCCACTTCACGAATAAAGTATGTACTTCATGGAAAAAAAAATTGGTACAATTCATTTAACCAACTGCCTTGCTTAGTGACAGAAATTCTGTTGTCAAGGATGACCTGTACCTAAATAAGGAAAATACTTCTTAGTGGAGCTTGAGTTCTATAACATTCTTGGAGTTGTCCCTGTAATTTTCTTCTTGGAGGTTGGTCATTGCTGACTTCCTAGTTAGGCCCATAGAGCTGGGGATTTCCTAGTGGTCTCTCATTCAAATGTACATCAGGTCTGACTCAACTTTCTGAAATCAGCCAAAATTAACTAGCTGGTGCCACCTGCTGGTCCAATAAACTTTTATTGCCATAAACTTTTATTGGTTTGTATACTGTATGTCACTCAAGAGGTACTTACTGTGTGACAGAAACACAGAAAACTGATGGCAGAAAAAGACCCAGTGGTCCATCAAGTGTTTTGAGTTTTCTCGTTGTTTGCTTTTGTTTTCTTGAGCAGCCATATAGATTTTTATTAAGACGTTAAACAATTAAAATATATATATATAGGACAATGTCTGTGTCAATTCATAAAACATGCTGTGCCTGTTTTAGTAGTTGCCATAAAAAAGAGGGGGAGGAAAGAAATCTGGAAGAGCAGTGGAGCAGTTTGGAAGCAAAAGTACATTCCAACTCTTATCTTTAAAAGATAAGATACTGAAACTAAAATACCAGAGTTTTTGCCTGAGAATATATTTAATAGAAGAACGTGAATGATGACACCCAGCCTGTGAAGCTGCTCAATCTGATTTATGACACACCCAGGGGGGAAACAGGGTCACAGGGGACTGTAAATGATGTATCCCAGAGTTGGCTTCATACAGGGCAGTGCCAGTATGTCACCTCTAATGAATCCTTTGGTGTTTTTTGAAGTTTGCCTCGAGAATCATGATTTAATTAGAGCGACTGCTGGAATCCTGACAGCAATCCAACTCTGGCATACATAATTTATAGTCACCTGTGACCCTGTAGATGTGTGTATCTACAGAGATTCTCAGTCATCTAGGTCATAGTTGTCCCAAAAGTGTTTTTTTCAAGAGGCGATTGGACTTTCTTCTTTTTCTTTTAAAGTTTTATTTGTTTTATTAATACAACATATAAAAATTCCGTTTCAATCAAATAGTGTGTTGCCTGGGTAGAATTGTTTTTAGGCAATCATAATCAAGATGTTTACAGTGACATTTATCACAATAACATTAATACTGTAGTAACAATCATATTTTGTTTGCCCATTTTAACAAATTTCATGTCAGCCTTCAAGATTTTCTCCCTTTGCTTTGCATCTTTCGGCTGTCATAAGTCACGGGNTCAAACTATGTCAAGGTCAACGGACAGAAGCCTCATCACCACCTGGAAATGCCCACATGATGATATATACAACTTTTAATTGGATGAGCCAATTGAACTATTGGAGGTGGGAACGTTGCCATTATTTTGTATATGTGATTTACGCACCCATTTTCTCAGATTCAGAATTCTTTTGTTGCTACCACTTGATTTCCAGTAAAATATATCTTTTCTCTGATTAAAGGGAGTCTAAGTATTTCTTTCTTGGATTTTGAATGGAGCACCAGCTGATATTTCCATTTTAACTTTTATCCTTTTTATGTCCTGTTCTTTCTAACTTCTGTTTTTATTGTCTAGCCATCGATAAAATGAGTTCCATGTCAAAAAGCATTTCGGTTCTTCTTTGTCCCTTATAGTAAGCGTTAGTTAGTCTATCCATTTCTGCATAATCTAGTATTTTTTTAAATTATATTCTCATCTGTCAGGAGCTCATCACACTTCCTTGAGCATATACGATTCTAGCTGTGGTTACTACATGTAATATAGTTCCTTTATCATATTTTTCTGGTATAATGTCCAATAATAATATTTCTGGTTTCATATCTGTATGCTGCTTTATCATTTTTTTCCAACCAGGTATGTATTTTCATCCAATATTTCTTAGCTTGTGGACATGACCATCACATATTGTAATACAAACCAGGGGTTTGATTGCATTTGCAATATTTAGAGGATCTATCCTTATACATTTTCACCAATCTTGTTGCCACAAAGTGCCATCTGTGAAACATTTTATACAAATTTTCTTTATGTGCAGTTGACATAGACAATTTAACATTTCTATACCACAGTTTCTGCCATTTGTCTAGTTCTATTGCATATCAAAAAAATTTAGGCCCAACATTCATTGCCTCCTTTACCTACTCACTTTCAAGTTTAATACCCTGTAAATAACAATATATTTTCTTTATCAATTTTTCATCTGTTCCCGTTAATATCTGGTCCAATTCTGTTAATTCTTTATTAAAACTGTACATTTTAGCATCTTTCTCATATCAAGATTATATCTGCATTTGCGGCCACCATGCAATATCTACCCCTTGACCTTGTTTTTCTTTAAAGACATTTTGCTTCTCATTCAAGAAGCTTCTTCAGCTCATCAGAAGCTTCTTGGAAGGAAGAGGCTTCTTGGATAAGAAGCGAAACATCTTCAAAGAAAAACAGGAAAGTTCAGTTGTCTCTAGAAAAAGCACCTTTGGGACTCACGTTCTGAATGGAATGGAGTGGAATAGAATAGAATAGAATAGAATAGGATAGGATAGGATAGGATAGGATAGGATAGGATAGAACAGAACAGAACAGAATAACAGTTGGAAGGGACCTTGGAGGTCTTCTAGTCTAACCCCCTGCTTAGGCAGAAAACCCTATACCATTTCAGACAAATGGTTATCCAATCTCTTCTTAGAAACCTCCAGTGTTAAGTGGTTATTTAGTTCAACTTTCCAAAGGGCTACAGCTCTTGCTACCAATATTGGCCAGATTCCCTATAGCACTTTGTAGATATTTTCAAAAACCCTCCAACATCATTGACTGTGATGACTAAATTGAGAGGAAATCATAACCATCAAAGGCAGAGATGTCCAACCTTGGCAACTTTTAAGACCGGTGGCCCTCAATTCTCAGAATTCCTCAGCCACCATGAAGCCCACTGGTCTTAAAAGTGTCCAAGGTTGGACACCCCTGGTCTAAAGTACAACAGCTTGGTGAACGCTGATGTGTGGAAGGAATGGAAATATCTCTGTTTGCTTTTCATCAGTCATATTTGTCCTTTAATTAATGTCATTCCAGTGTAGACAGCCCCGCTGGGCTGAGAGATCAGCTAGAATTTATTGGATACCTTTGCTAGGTGAGATCAACCTAGCAACCATGGAGTAAGGAGCTGATAGCCCTCCTGATTAGATGTCTGGGAGTTAACGTTTAACTCACTGTTTGGGTGATATAAGGAAAACAAGAATGCATAATGTTAAGTCTTCTCCCCTTGGATTCGCAAAACAGGAGGTTGTCGTACCCATTACCAGCCAAGAGTTGCAGAATAAGAGAATAGAAAGAGGGTGTTGCATCAGATAAAGAACATAGAATCATTGGAAGGGTCTTCTAGTCCAACCCCCTGCTTATACCATCCTGGACAAATGGTTGTTAAATCTTGCCTTGAAAACCTCCAGTGATGAAGTACCCACAACTTCTGGAAGCTAAGTCATTCCACTGATTAATTGTTCTTATTGTCGTGATTTTTTTTTCTTAGTTCCAGTTTGGATATCTCTTGAATGACCTTCCACCCATTGCTTCTTCTCTTGGTCTAAGGTGCTTTGGAGAACCTTCAAATCTTCAAGTTCNGTTCTTATTGTCGTGATTTTTTTTTCTTAGTTCCAGATTGGATATCTCTTGAATGACCTTCCACCCATTGCTTCTTCTCTTGGTCTAAGGTGCTTTGAAGAACCTTCAAATCTTCAAGTTCATCTATATCTTCAGCTGGGTGAGGGGTGCCCTCATACCATCTACAAGAGTCCATGATTTGGAATATCTTCAATTCAAAAAGGATCCCAGCCCTTCAACTCAAAAAGGTTTACCTTCTTAGGTCCAGACAGTGTGTGAATAACAATCTGTGGATTTCCTGGTCTCACCTTTAACCTGGGTTCTTGGCTTTATCCTTCCATTCTGACATCTTGCTTCTGATCTTCAACATCTCAGCTTTGATCTCAGCCTAAGGCTCAGGGCCAATCCTCACCATGATCCGAAAGCATGATTGTTTAAACAATGTCACTGCTCTCATATGGAACCGCCACTTGGTGTTGGCCTTGGGCATCCCTCAACTTCTCATCACCTTCATCTCCGCCGTCTTCAACTCAGGTGTGGTTCTTGGAGTGGTGTTCTCCAAGGAGTTTCACAAACCCATCTTCATCCTCTTCTGCAACTTGGCAGTCTCTGATTTCCTCTGCAGCTCTTCGGGCTTCTGGGTCGCCCTGCTGTTCATCAGGGACCCTCAAAGCACCATTGTGGGGTCAAAGGAACTTCTCAGAGCTTACACCTTCTACGCGATGTCAATCCTGGCCACCATTTATAACCTAGTCATCATTGGGATCGAACGCTACCTGGCTGTATCCCGAAGTCTAAGGATGAGATGCCAAATCACCAGGAACCAGATTTTGAGTACTGTGTTGGGTATTTGGGTGTGTGCCTTCTCCTTGGGTTTCATGCCTCTGATGGGGTGGAACTGCTTGGAGAAGGACAAGATCTCCGCTCTGTACAGTCCACTGTGCATGGACTANGTGTTGGGTATTTGGGTGTGTGCCTTCTCCTTGGGTTTCATGCCTCTGATGGGGTGGAACTGTTTGGAGAAGGACAAGATCTCCGCTCTGTACAGTCCACTGTGCATGGACTATCTCACTTTCATCACTATTCCTCATTGTCTGATGGTGTTCATTCTACCGCTCTTCACTTATCTAAACATCATCATATTTTTGAGGAAACACAAAGGAACTATGGAAATTCTAGGACAGTGCCATGCTACCTACCGTCTCGCTGAAGTCCAAGTTGCCAGAACCAGCGTGTTGATTTGGGTTTTAGCGTTGTTTTCCTATGCTCCCTTCTTCGCTGGGGTTGTGTTTGATTCAGCCACTCAACAATGTCCCAGTGAACATTCTCGAGCTATCTATGTCTTCAGAAACCTCACAGCAATGATGACCACCATTAACTCCTTAGGAGACCCCATCATATACTCTCTGAATATGAAGAAGTTAGGGCACCGGCTGAGGTTTCTGAAACTTCCATCCAACAACCGCATTGAAGTACAAGCCATTGGACAGACCTGACTTTGGGTGAATCTCTGGACCTGTGAATTTCCACCTCTTGTAAATGATCGACAATTGGTTTGATGGATGATGCTGTCCTTTACATATCTACTCAGAAATAAATCCCATTGAAGTTCAATGGGGCTTACTCCAAAATAATAGGATGGAAAGGGAGTGGGTGGAAGACATGAAACTTGTACAATGGGGCATGACAAAATACAGGTAGTTCTTAACTTACAACCATTTGTGTAGTGACCATTCAAGGTTACTACATCATAGAAAAAGTGACTTACTGGTCCTCCGACTTATGACCATGTTAATGTGGTCAAAATTTAAAGGCTTGGCAACTGGCATGGATTTTCAATGGTTGGTGCAGCTTTTTGGAGTCATGTGATTGCCATTTGTGACTTTCCCAGTTTCCTATTAAATGAAGTCAACGGGGGAAACCACATTCACTTAACAATTGCATGATTCACTTAACTGCAGTGATATGCTTAATAAACATAGTTTTAAAAAGGTCATAAAATCGGCCATGACTTATTATTTAACAATTACCTTGTTTAGCAATGGAAATTTTGGTCCCAATTGTGGTCGTAGGTCATGGGCTACCTGTGGGATATCTGTGTTTTTCTCTCTTTAAGATCTTTTGGGAAGTACCTGTTAATCCTTTTTACTAGGATTGAGTTTGTAGTCCTCCCTTTCTTTAAATAAGAGGATTAAAGATAAATGTTGCTGATTTTTGATGGGTTCTGAATGCAAATTTACAGTACGCTGTAATATTGCTAACCAGTTTCAGCACCTAAAGGAGTGAACAGTTCCCCACCAACGAAAAAAACCCAGGAACACCCAAAATTGTTTCAAAACTTAAATTTCAGGGACCGTCAAGGAAATGCAGTACAAATTCAGGTTGAAGATTCAAGACTTTAATATGAACTTCCTCCAGAATGAATTATTAATCAGAATAATTCTCTGATGATTACAAAAGCTTACTTTATTTTTTTTCTTCTTCTTGTTACAGTAAATATTTTACACTTGGCTTGAAAGAAGTCTTTTTATTATTATTTTCCATCTGTTATATCTATTTACTTAACTAATTACCCGTATGATAGATCTCAGCCAGATAGTGCCTCTAATATAATGAGTTACGACTTACAAAAAGCTTATCCAATAATGAAACTGTTACCTTTTGCAAAATTTATTGCTGACTTCTAAGAAAAATGGCTTGGATTAACATCTCCAAAACAGTGGTGAACATTGGACAAAAAGATCAATAAAAAAAAAAAAAAAGATTTAGATTTAAAACAGATAACATTCACAAAATAATGCTTAACTTGGATTTAGAAATATATTGTGTTATATATGTTCATGAACTCAATAAATCAGAAAATGTGCATAGTGTGTTTTTAATAAATTAATGAAAAGGCTTTGCCAGAAGATGTATGTTGCATCTCTGCATGATCCACCGTACTTTTTTTTGGTATTATCATTTATCGATAATGCTAATAATTGTGAACCTATCTTGCATGGATTGTGATTGTCTCCCTTCATTGTGACTGAGGGAGAACATTAAGCAAAGAGGAAAAATTCATTCTGTGCAATCCTATATACTGCTACTCAGAAGTAAGCTCCATAGAGGTAGTCCTCAACATACAACTACAATTGAGCTTAAAATTCCTGTTATTAAATGAGACATTTGTTCAGTGAGTTGTCAGCTTTGGAAGCCATATTCCATGCTGCCACATAGCCTGAGAAAGTGGAAGGGGGTGATTTCAATTAAGTAGCTCTAAGTAGACAAAATAATATTCCTTTCTTAGTTCAAGGTTATTAACTGTTGCGCAGGATGGAAAAAGGATCTTACACAGGGACAGATCGTGTTTGGTCCATTTGATGTGACGGTGGGAGAAAAGGGGATGGATTGTAGTTTGGGACATTGTGGGAAGTCCGGGAAACTTTTAGTTTCGAGATTCCACAGATGTGCCAGGTGCTATTCCAATAAAGGTACTTTTGAGATTATGCTTGTTTCGGAGTTATTGATTGGAATGAAGGTTTGCTGGAAATTGACATGAGTTTTGCTCCATTTTACGACCTTTCTTGCTACAGTTGTTAAGTGAATTACTGTTGCCCATTTGTTAAGTGAATCTGTTTGTTAGAATATCGCAAAAGGGGATCACAAAAGGGTCCCAGGTTACCCTGCTGTCATATGTATGAACACGTTACCAAGCATCTGAATTTGGATCACATGTTCACAGGAATGCTGCAAAGATCATAACTGTCAGCTTTGGAAGCCATATTGAGATCAGATGCTCCCACGCTGCCACCTTTGAGCCTGGGAAAGTGGGAGGAGGGAATATACTGGAGTATATCTAGTTAGACATAACATTTTTTCTGATTCAAGGTCAGGTTGTTTTGCACATATGTGAGAGGAAGTCTTAACTGGGGACGGATGGTGATTGGGCCATGTGATGTGATGATGGGTGGAGGGGTTGGGTTTTGTAGTTTTGACTTATTGCAAGGAAGCCCGGAACTTTCAGATTCGGGATTCCACAGTTGTGCCAGTTACTATCCAAAATAAAAGGAGCCTTGGAGAAGATGTCTGTCTTGGAGTTATTGGGCGGAATGGAGGGTTGTTGGAACGCTGACAGTAACTGTGAAAAATGGTCATTTTTGACAAGCAAAATCAATTGCACTTAGCAATNAAAAACGGTCATTTTTGACAAGCAAAATCAATCGCACTTAGCAATTAAAGTGATTTTAAAGTGATTTCATTTAAAGTGATGAATAAATTGGGAATTAAATTAAATCATTTAAAGTGATGATTAAAATCAATCATTCACTTAGCAACCATGTTTCTAACTTAACAACTGCAGATTCACTTAAGAACAGTTGGTAAGGTGGCAAGAAAGTTCATAAAGTGGGCAAAACTCACCCCAAAACTGTCTCACTTAGCAATGGAAATTCAGGGCCCAATGTGATCTTATGTCAAGGCTTACTTGTAAAGGAAAATAAAGCAAGAAAGAACAAAATGTCAACTCATAAAACATTTTGTATACACATTTTATCAACAACAGAAAGAAGGGAGAGAGTTTCAAAGAGCAGATGGCAGTGTGGAATCGAAAGTACATTCCATTCATATTTTCTTCCAAGACTGATTAGATGACTGAAGCTTCTGCTGTGCAAAAATCTAATTGGAGAGCATGGATGACTCTTGGCTATGGATATTTTTTGTTGGATGACACATCCAGAGGGGTGGGGGGGAAAGCAGGATCCAGGATGACAGTGAATTACATATCTCAGAGTTGGCTATGCCCAGGTTAGTGCTGGATGTAGAATGTTAACTTCAAATAAATCCTCTTTAGTTTTGGGAGTGTGGCTCGAGGCTCATGATTTAATTGGAGTAACTGCCAGAATCCTGACACAAACAAGGAAAAAGAAAAAAAATCTTCCGTATGGGGTACACGTGGATATGAGTTTATATTGGGATAGGTATTTTTTCTTATCCCTTAAAGAGAAAAGCGAACATTTTAAAATATCTCAATTCAAGATTTCTCTCCAAAACATGTGGTATAAACAATGTTAACATGATATAAAAAAGCATGGTTCATTTTGCTGATAAAATGCAGATCAGTCCTGAATAAATTTATCTTTCATTATAAGCTGGTTACAGATTTTGTGACTTGTGCTCTTTTCCTTCAACCCAAACAATTTTCCACTTTTTAAATTGTCACCAACTAAATTAAAGAAATAATTTATTTTGTGGCGTTCAGCGACCGTTCTGCCTGCCAGCTAAAAAGAGGAATTAAATAGATTTTATGGATGTGTCTTAAGAAATACGGACAATACATACATTAACAGCAGGATTTATGATTCTGCCCTTTCAGGAGAACCAACATTATTCAGAGTGCAGAAAATAGGTAAGAAAGAGGGCAAACAAAAAAGAAATACGGTAACAAAAGGGAAATATCTTAGTTCTCGACTTACAACCAAAATTTAGCCCAAAATTTCCTTTGCTAAGCAAGGCA
>BHFT01040017.1:0-21773 GCA_004320025.1 Laticauda laticaudata
CGAGAGAGCTTACTCAAGCCAGCTGCACTAAGCCTCCCACCGGAAAGAGTGTTGCCAGCCATCAAACACAAACAGACAGAAGAAACAGAAATACAAATCAAAACAGCTCCAAAGACCAATAACACAGACAAGATCCCAATCAATTCAGAATGTAGAAAAAACCATCCTGGCACAGCAGTAGGCTAGCCTCAAATTTAAGCTACAGGCCGTGATAGGCTGACCCAACATAACAAAACTCAAACAAGTAGAAGCTGAATGGATGGCAGATGAGATTCTGCCGAAACGTCTTGCTTAACAAGAACTTTAACAGCACAACGACAATCACGTGGGATAATACCGAAGAAAGCTGAACAGCACACATTGTAAGTACCCGTACCGCGAAATCTTTAAAAACAAATATATATACATATAATATGTATATATCATACTATATTATAATAAACAAATTATATGTGTGTGTGTGTGTGTGTGTGTGTGTGTGTGTGTGTGTGTTTCAGGCGAATCTCATCTGCATCATCAGGCTCTGTGTGTGTCGTGCTCACAGTTCCTCTGTTTTAAATTTGAGGTCTTGGTCTATTCTGATTGGCTATTAGCCTGGGTCTGTGTTCATCTGGACTTGGAGTTTGAATTTGATTGGTGTTTCCTGGTTTCTTCTGTCTTGTTTTGTGGCTTTGATTGGCTGGAACACTCTGTTCTTGTGTTGGAGGCTTTTCCAATGGCAGCTTGGCTCTGTGTGAAAGGAGGTGCTATTCATCGCAAGCTGCCTATTTCATTAGCAAGTCTGGGTTTCAGCCTGGTGCCTGGTGGGGGGGTGTTTGAGTTGGAGCTATCAGAGGGAGTCTGTTGTGCCAGTTGTTTGCCTGGCCTGTGGTGTGGAGATCTTTCTATTTGAAGTGGCAGGCTTCCAAATGATTGACAGTCTGCTGGACTCATCTCTTCTTATTCATCTTTCAGGTATTTTTTCAATCTCTATGGCTTCTCTGATGATGTTGTGGCTGGGTTTTCTATAGTTGGCTAGGCGTTTTTAGGTGCCATTGCAAGTTGATGTTTGTGACTGTGGTTTTTTCATGTGTTTGGACCTAGTGAGGATGGTGTGGTTCCAGCTTTTTTTACTTTGCATTTTTGTGTTTCATGCTGGGGTACTTATTCTTCTATTGGTCTGTCCAATGTATGTGGCCGGCGCATGATGTACGGGAATTTGCGTATATGCCTTGGTTTCCAGGTTCAATTTTGTCTTTGGGGTCTCAGGATGGCTGCTATTTTTTTGTTGTTTTGAAGGCAGTCTTGATGTGATGCTGTGTTACTACTCTTACTGATTTTATCTGTAGTACCAATCTTATGTAGGGAAGACAGCTGTTCCATAGGTCTGTTGGTCTTCTAGGTTTCTGGTTATGCTCTTGGTGTGTTTTTTGTGGATCAAGCTGGTGTTTTGTTTTGTGTTATTATTCTTCAGTCATTGTGTGTGTGCATAGTTCAAGTTGGAACACACCTTCACTAGTCCAACACAATGACAAGCAAGGGTCACAGCATCAACTTCAATGGCACTAAAACTAGCCACTTATAGAAAACCCAGCACAGAATCATTCAGAGAAGCCTTAGAGATTGAAAAAAAGACTGACAGCATGAAAAAAAAAAAAAAAAAAAAAATTAGAGAGAGATGATTCCAAGCAGACTGTCAATCATTTGGGAAGCTGCACTCTGCAAAAGGAAAGATTTCTCCACCCAGGCCAGGCAAACAAGCTGGGGCACAAACGACTCCTCTGATAGCTCCACTTCAAACACCCCCCCCACCAGGCACCAGGTGAAACGCCAGCTTGCTTAATGAATAGCAGCTTGCTTGATGAATAGGCAGCCATCCTTTCACACGGAGCCAAGCTGCAATTGGAAAGGCTCAACACCAAGAACAGCAGTGTTGCAAGAACAATCAAATAGCACAAAAAACAAGACAGAAGAAACAGAAACACCAATCCATATCAAACTCTAAGTCAATGAACAGCAAACCCAGGCTAATAGCCAATCAGAATAGACGACCCTCAAATTTTTTGAAAAGAGGAATGTGAGACACACATGCTACACAGAAGCCTGATGAATGCAGATGAGATTCTGCTGAACGTTGCTACACCTTTAACAACCTACAATGATGTGGGTATAATAAACAGAAGGAAGCTAACAGCGGGTACTTACAAGTGTGTGTTCAGCTTCCTTCGGGCTATTATCCATGTCATTGTAGTTTGTTGCTTTAAAGTGCGGCCAGAATCTCAAATTGCCATCATCAGGCTTCTGTATATGATTCAGATTCCTGCTGAAACGTTGCTGCCACTTTAAAACGCACAAGTCAATGAGTGGGATAAATACCCGAAGGAAGCTGAACAGCGCGCAGTACACACAGCACACAACACCACAACACACAACACACACACAAACACACACACACACACAACAGTATACACATATATATATATTATATAATATTATATATATATATATATATAATATATACTATATATTATATTGCAATTCATCTTTCCTTCGGGTATTATCCCAGGTCCATTGTAAGTGCTTTTTAAAGTTTGTTAGCAACAATTTCAGCAGAATCTCCCTCTTGCCATCATCAGGCTTCTGTATTGAGTTTTGTAATAATTTGAGTTTTGTCTATACATACAATACTCTAATACAGAAGGCTGATGATCGCAGATGAGATCTCTGCTGAAACATTTGCTAGCAACTTTAATGCACTACAATGACGTGGGGCTAATTACCCGAAGGAAAGATGAACTGCATTTCCATGTAAGTACCCTACCTCGCGAATTAAAAAACATATATATATATATATATATATATATATATATATGTTTTTTTAAGCTCTCGCGGGTACTTCATTGTGCTGTTTAAGCTTCCTTCCTTAGTTCATACAGAAGCTGAGGATGGGCAGATGAGATTCTGCTGAAACGTTGCTACAACTTTAACAGAACTTACAATGACGTGGGATAATACCGAGGAACCTAACAGACACATGTAAGTACCTTGCGAAAGCTTGAAAAAACAAATATATATTACTATCTGGTTACAATACTTAATATCGTTTTCGCTGTTTCTCATTTCTTGTTTCTGTCTTTTTACAACTTCTTTTCTTGCATTCTTCCACCTCTTCTTCTCCTCTCCCTTTTACCCCCTTGTCTCTCTACTTCTTAACTGTCTCAATCTGTTTAATCCCTCTTCTGTTTGCTTTCTCATATTATATTATCTTTCAAATTGTCTTCTTTCTTTTTGATTGTTTTTGTCTAGTCTTAAACGCTTTTCACTGCTCTTTCCCCCATTTGGTGGCACCTAAAATTATTTGATTCTTAAAGATGGCTCTTCTTTTGTCCCAATTCTTGTTCCTGCAAAGCGTTTTCTTGTTGTTTTTCTCATAGTTCCAGATCTCCATTTCTAAGAATTGAAATACAAAGCCAAAAGAACCTCTCCCTTTCTTGTGCATCTTCTTTCCATTTTTTAAGTTTCATTTTCAGTCTTCTAAGAGTGATACCATTTTAAAGACATTTTTTGAACAACCCACTGGTTAATTTTAGTCATCTAGATGCAAAAACCAAAAATCACCAAGTATCCAAATAATCCAAAGCTGTTTCTTCTTGCTTCTTTTTTCCACTTTATCTTCCTGGGGTTCTATTATTTTTTTACCAAGGTTCAGTTTAAAATGTATCTTTTGAGGAATCTTGTTAAATTTCACTGTAAGTTCCTTTTAGTTACAGTTCCATTCCTTAGTTCCAGGCAGTCTCCTCCATTTTTTTCTAGATCCTGCCCTTTTATTCTTTTTTTTCCTCCTTTTTTTAAAAACTTTTAAATATCCAGAAATCTTTATTATCCCTTTGACTTTTATTTTCAGCTTAGATGCCTATTCATGTCAAAGTGGATTTTTTTCAATTTCTTGCTTAAGTCTCTTAGCTGTCAGTATAAGGAAGGGAAGAAAAAAACCCCCAATCCTTTCCCTTCTCTCTCTCCTTCGCAGCTTCAAAATCTTCTTTGGGAACAATGTTATTTAATATAAATTCCAGGGTACCTCACGTTGTTGCTTTTTCAGTTTAACCCGGTCAACCAAAACTTTCTCATCTTATCTTCCTCCTGCACATTCTTTTCCGGTTCAGTTCTTCTTTGAGATGGCCATTTCTGACCATCGCTGCAATTGCCTTCAGGAAAGAGAGTAATGGCCAGCTAGGGAAAAGAGATGCGGCTCTCCTTGACCCTGATGGTAGTCTCCCCCTTCTTCACCACTACAGGGTGGCTTATCCCCAAAACCAGCCTGCTTGGGGTGCTCTGGCGGTGAGCACAGATCGAAACTGTGCACGATCACGGATTTCGGTCTGTCGCCGAAGAGACTCAAACCGGAAGGCCCTTCCCACAGATCTACTTGTCTTCAGGCATATATTAGGCTGAAGGTAACTGTGAAAGTCTTTTGGCAGAAGGTTAATCTTCACTCATTACTTTGGATCATCAGCTTGAAATCTTAGGGATTAGGTCTGTCTTCTCAAAGATCCCCTTGTCTTTGGTCAGCGATCTTAGAAATTAGGCTACTGCATGAATTAGCAGGGGTGCACTCTGAGATCAGGACCTCTGATGTGGGATTTGACGATCACAGATGATTGATGATGTAGGCGGCAGTTTGGGCAGCAGTTTTACTGGAAGGTTAGTGCGCCGGGATCAGGCTTTCAGCTGTTGGAAGTTCAGCGGTTGGAGCTCTGCCGTTGATCGAGGCTCCAATGGGTTTTGGGCTACAGTGCTGCTTTAGAAATTAGGAACTTTGGCTCCTCAGGATCTCCAGTGCAGGTGATGGTTTTATTGGGGGTTTTTTGGTGAGAAAGGCTCCAACGGGCTCTGGGCTACAGCGTTTTGAAGGAAACAGTAGCTCCAGTGCTCTGGGATCCCTGGCACAAGCAGTCCTTCAGGGTGGCCACAAGGATGGCAAGCCCTCCTGAAACCGGTTCTCAGTCACAGGATTGGGCAATTTTTGCTGATAACTGATACAGGTGGCAACCTAACACAGTCTCTTTTGATCGAAGATGAACAGCAAATCTTCCCACATTCAACTATTTATTTTAATCAGGAAGGGAAATGGTAGGGACCCACTCGCGATCAAATGACCATCGGAGTGAGAGCCTCACCTTGCTAGTTATACACCGCCATCTTTGAACTACATTCACTGTAGAAATGTGAAAGTCTGTCATGAAAGCAGAGGTGGTATTCAGCTGGTTCTGACCAGTTCTTGAGAACCAATAGCAGAAATTATGAGCAGTTTGGAGAACTGGCAAATACCACCTCTGACTAGCCCCACCCCAATCTATTCTGTGCCTCCTGAGTCCCAGCTGATTGGCTGGGTTTTCTTTTGTTGCCCTGCACAGGAGAACAGAGCTGGAAAGCAGGTTCGTGGGGTGGGGAGGGAATAGGATTTTGCAGTAACCTTTCCCTGCCATGCCCACCAAGCCATGCCCACCAAGCCATGCCATGCCCACCAAATCACACTGACAGAACCGGCAGTAAAAAAAATTGAATCCCACCACTGCATGGAAGCAATTTTGTAGAAGGCACATCTTGGAAAACAGAGTTTGCAGCCAATTTATGAGAGAAGGAGGAGTAAGAAAGAAACAAAGATTTGCTGGGAGAAGGAGAACTAATGGGAAATGGACAGAAGGGAAGACACACTAGGGAAACAAACACTAGGGAAGACACACTAGGGAAACAAACAGAGATCAAATGAAAATTTATAGACTGATACATGGTGACGGAGCATTGCAATACTCCCTGCTGCTCCCTTAGAACACTGAGCCCTGTTCACATAGTTCTCCTGGTACACCAAGAACATCCAGGGAAAGGACTTCAAGGATCTTTTATATTGCCACTGTGGTGCAAAAAAGTTCTTCATGTAGAACAGAACATGTGATAATTAATCCAATATTTCTGACTTGGGTCAAAAAGAACAATGTAATGACAAACATCTGTATTATTTCACTGTGTTCTCTTTGGTGTTGTTGTCTTATATTTACTCTTAAATTATTTTTTAGTATTTTACTGGTCATCTGGAGCAGAGTATTTTTCCTTAAACAAGCAATTATCATAATAGTATGCTTTCCTAGACAAATAGTACCTTGCTCCAAAACGAAACATGAAAAATAAGTGAGAAAAAAGCACACTTGGCTGGATTCTGTTTAATAGTATCTGATCTATAGTATTTGTTATTCCTTTGATGGTCTATTATTGTCTTGCCTTTCCAAAGCAATGTGCCAGGAGCCATGTGTGGGTGATTTACATATGTAGCCCTTCAGTCTAGACACCCATGAGAAAGTCACTAAATAAATAGCATGAGCTTTTGGAGATAGGCTGAGAGGAGTCAAAAAGTAATTAAGTTTAAACAAAGAGTAAGCTGGACATGAGTTGCAATCAGCTACTTTTCACCAAGATATTAATCCATTACTGTTCATTGGATGGTTTGCTGGTATTAATAAGGAGACCACTTACCAGTAGAAAACAGAAGGAATAGCAATAGCATTACACTTAGACTTATATACAACTTCATATTTATAGAGTCAGCATACTACCCCCAATAATCTATGACCTCATTTTACTGACTTTGGAAGGATGGAAGGCAGAGTCAACATTGAGCAGTGAGAAGCAAACTATTGGCAGTGGGCAGAGTGAGCCTGCAATACTGCGTTCTAACCACTGTTCTCTTAGGGGCAGAGAGGGAGGAAGAGGAAGACTAAGGGAATCAAGAAGTGACCAGCTGTTTCTTATCCTGGCAAAAATGATTCTGTGCACAGCTGTAAATAGTAGATGTGGAAATGTTTGTCCTGGGCAGAGTTATCATTATTATGTATAGATTGCACTGAGCAGGACAACTACACAGAAGCCAATTTTGTTTTAAAAGCCTCCCTTTGATGGATCATCACTTGTATTTATATGCATTGAAAAATGGCTTGTATAGCACATAAAATATAATTATGCCAATTACTTCATTTATTAACTGTCTTGCTCTTACTTGGAAGTCTTGGTGATTTGACATCTGGTGCCCTGAAAGTCTCTCTGCCACATATATACAAATACAACCAGATACTCTTCAGCATAAATTGTCAAAGGATCATGTAACAATAAATGGGTTTAATGTGACAACAAACCTTTGGCTTTCATTATCTGGAAATATTCCATTTGGAGATGGGAATGTATGCAGACATCTCTCTTTGTATTATTATAATTCAAAGGAAAAGTTAGGAGATATTAATGGGAAGACTAAATTGGATTCATACATTACCCTTGGCTAGGGATTTTTAAAATTATGGTTAATTGAAAAACTGTAATAGCCTTAATCAGCATTGCAAGGTAGAAAAAATGAGGCCCCCACTTAATATTTGTATAGGGTACAAGGACCACAGTGAGTGGCATGACAATAGACTTTCTACCTTTCATTGGTTTTTCCAGCATGCCGCTGGTTCTTTGGTTCTTTTTACGTTAAGCTTATTTTGTTGAATAATTTCTAGTTTACCTCTTACACTGCATAATTTTATAGCATTTCTACTATGAAATTATAGGAACCTGAACCACTAAGTTCCAGCAATCATACCACTAAAATTCAGAAGTACAAAAAGTAGGGGATCTGATGATCACAGAACATGAGTGTGGTTAAAGATTGTTCATGTCTGCATTAATCAAAGAGCAAACAAATGTGAGATGACATGTAGATAACCACAAGCAACAGCTGGAACAAAGAACATAAGACTGGTTAGAAAAACAGCTCCAAGCTTCAGGGAGCTCTGTTATAAAATAACATGGCTGCTTTCTCTACAGAAGATGCATGGAGCTGAGTGATGATGCATTATGTCACTTGTCAGTGTTCGGGTTTCAAGAAGGGGGACTCAATATGGATGACTGTGGATGCAGCTGTTAGAAATAATGAAAGCTGGAGAGAAGAATATTGAACCAGCTTTTCTCCATGTTTTCAAGTAAAATATTGTTTTGCAAGTGACTCAAACCTCAGACATAACAAAATGAGCCAGCTATACACTTGCTAAAAAAAAAAATGACACTTAGTCTCATGGCATTTTGTTAATCTCTTTTCTTAGAATTTTATCATGCTCTCAAATTCAGCTTTAATTCCCTTAGAAGTTACCAAATTGTGTGATACAAGAAACCTCTCTCTGATCGCTGGTCTTAAGCAGTGGAAGAGTTCTGACAGATCCCTCCACAGTTGTTTTATATCTACCAAAACCAGAACAGGCTTGGCTCTCCCTTCTTCACAATTATTTTGTTTTTGTTCAGTGAGTACAGATGAGTTAATACTAAGAAGCAGAGCAATTAGTGGCCAGGATTAACTAGGTGATGATGGAAGCAGGGCTGGGATTCCACCAGTTCACACTTATTTTCTATAATCGGTTGTTAACATTCTAAGCAGTTCAGAGAACCAGTTGTTAAAAGAAATTACTGGCCTAATCCTGTAAGGAAAGCAGGAAGGAAACATTCTGGTGTTGCTTACAGAAACTGCCTCTCCGTTAACCCATATTACATTCTTGGTAGGACTAGACTTCCTGTCTCAGGAACATCTCTGGAGTTTTTTTTCCCCTCCTTTGCTGGTACTTTGCTTGTGTGGAGTGACCATTTAAAGTTACAATGGCACTGAAAAAAGTGACTTATGACCATTTTTCACACTTACTGTTGCAGCATCCCACAGTCATGAGAGGCCAGGCAAGGAGATGTGTGCCTCGATGTGAGTGATATTGAGTTGGCCACAGCCAGCCAATAACATAGCCATCAAGCCATGTCCACCCAGTCACATGACCACCAAGCCATGACCACCACCTAAGCCACGCCCACAGAACTGGTTGTTAAAAATTTAAATCCCACCCCTGGATGGAAGGTTGTTATATTCTAAACGTTTCTGGTCTTCAAATGGCTTGTACACTATGTTTGCTCCACTCAGCCAGTTAGGGATGTTGAAATCATACCTGGGCTCTTTCCTGAGCCCACATTTATTTTTATGAAGACAACCAAGAGGGAATTTTTTCCTAATTGTGGTATATGGAAATACAATATCCTTCTAAAATAGGGTTTGCTTGGCTGATGTTCTTTCAGGACCAAGGAAAATCTTTTTAC
This sequence comes from Laticauda laticaudata, assembly GCA_004320025.1. NCBI lineage: Eukaryota > Metazoa > Chordata > Lepidosauria > Squamata > Elapidae > Laticauda > Laticauda laticaudata. The sequence goes on from BHFT01040017.1 coordinate 9,133, forward strand.
TTGTTAAAACTTTCTAGGATACTTTTCAAGATGGTTCTCAGGCTTCTGACAAATTACTTGTTTCTTTATTTGATTTATTTATTATATGCTACTGGTTTCAGTGATTTGACTTGCAGCCATTTTATTCATGGACGTGATTAGTTTTTCTGCTCCTTTGACAGCATTTGCTCTTGTAAATATATCCAATATTTGAATGGATACTTATATTTAAATTATTGGTTCTGTTTTCATTTTCATCCCACCTGTAACTTTCTCAGACAATTCTAGTGTTCAAAGTCTGTCTGTCCAAGTCTGCAGTGAAGGTGTTTCACCGCAGAAGATCCTGGTATTAATTATGACTTTGTAGGGCTAGCAATTGTTCAGAAAGAACTGGGCTGAATTGTCCCATTAGTTAGATTCCCAGAAGAATGTAAAGACACCAGTGTGCCTGTATATATACTCACAGACTCCAGTTCTCATCTGACTTCTAATAACACAATCATATGAATGAAAAGAAAAAGTAGCTTTCATACTGCAAAGTAAGGCACTACTTTCCAATATCATCTTTATTTCCAAGAATGTTTCCACATATTCATAAAAAGGTTCTTAGCTTTTGCTTAATATCAGTCTAATCTATAGAAATGTTGGCATTTTCTATCTGCCAGCCCCAGATATCTGCCTTTCTCTTTCATATATATACAGCCTCTGTGTATTTATGTAATATTAATATGGCAATATTTCTTTTGCCAGTTTCTCTCATTACACCACATTTAGTTCCATATATCGATTTCGTTTTGAAAAAGTTATTCTGTTTATGGACAGGTAGAATCTAGAGTCTCTTTACACCCCCCCCCCCCCATAANAATCTAGAGTCTCTTTACCCCCCCCCCCCCCAATAACTTTGGGTTGGAAAGCCTAAAACAGTAAAATTTTGAAAGATTTTAGTAATTTCTTTTGGATCATCATAAATAATGCAATTGCAGAGCCAACTTGGCTGGGGAAAGAGTGTATTTACAGGCCTGCTATATCCTTTATATATGCAACCATATATTATGGTACCATGGCTTAGGCTGCTGTTCTATATCTACTTTCTTGGAAGCACATCCAAATGCATGCTTGTTCTGCACCTAGTTAGTTTTCTTTGTTTTAAATATCCCTGCAGTACATAAAACATGGTAATATACCTTCTCAGAATGAACTGTGATTTATAAAATATTGTTGTATTTTCATTCCTCATTCATCTCAGTGTAGGATTGTAATGTCTCACTCAACACGCTAGTTTCATTTCCCACTAGACATCTTTTTTAAATAACATGGATTTGTTGATGTTATAATTTGGCACAGATGTTACCTTCAAGGCAATCATATTTTATTTATTTCATTTGACACTGCTTGACTCTAATTGAATCTGGGCAGCTCACAGCAAAAAATACAAGACAACAAATATACAATCAAAAATGGAATGTAAAACAATAAGCTGGTGAATCTGATCAGCAAAACAAATGTATCATATACCCAGCAAGGGACTCCAACCACCCTAGCCCAAAGCCTGGGATATTTTATCTTTAACTTTATCCATACACACATTATCACATAGCCATATGATTCAAAGTAATTGCATACAAACTATACCATGGAACCATTAATTCCAGGTTTAAAAGTTGACTTGTCAAAAACTTCTTAAATAAAACTATATTATCAATTTTTTAGTCTGAAAAGATAGATTACAGACAGTTCCTTAGAAGATCTGGTCATAAGTTAATTGTTGGATAAACTAGTAGCATCTTTCATATTGATGAAGATAACACTATATGGTTACATTTACTATAATGTTTAGCTTCAGAGTATTACTGAGAAGCTCATATGTGACAACCTACAGTTGGCTTTGATATTAGTACTGGCATCATGCATTGTATTTTGTTTTTTGTTTTATATGATATCCTTTCTCTAATAGCTCAAGGCCATGTATGTAACACTCCTTGATTCCAACTTGTACAAGACCTATGAGGTAGATTGGGCTGAAAGTGGGAAACTGAACTGAAATTACCCAGTGAGGTTCTCAGGTTGAAGAAAGATATAAACCAAAGTCTCCCAGTCTTTAATCATCATAGTATTTTGTTTCATTAGCTTAGCATGTTTGTCAGTTCAGGAAATTATCAATTAATATGTCTAATATATCTAATGAGAGCAAATCCATTCCCTCCTAGCACTGATGTTATCTCATTTGGTAATGAAACATCTGCAAGAAAATAACCAAGCTCAGAGAGCACCCAGGATCCCATAATTCTACCCTGAGCTACAAATATTCCCTTCTATTGGTACATTTAAAGCATCTTCTCACAAAAATGCAATACAAGTATGGAGTTTCACAAAGATGCTGCTGCCACATCAGTGCTGGTTTCAATCCCTAAAGCCTTTTATGGCTTGGTGCTGAGGTGCTGTATTTCAGGACTGCCTTTTTCAACTAGAATTGAGAGGTATGACATGGACACAGCAACCATCCTCCACTGAAAACTTCAACAAAGGCCTTTTCATATGCAAAAATTGCATGTGATCTATATTCTGTACATATGATTCATTCGGGCAGAGCCTAAGAGTATACTATACATTGCTATTTGTGCCAACATTGTTCAGAATTTAGTATGAATCTAAGGATGTTGATGATGCAGGATCCATTCTCCTATATTTATCCTTTGAAAAAGATTAAGAGATGGCATCAGGCTTTTTGAAAAGAACTGGCTGTCATTAAATCCTGGGAAGGAAAGAAACCAGTGTTTTCACTATATCTGGAGTACTGATAAGAACAACCTTCTGTCTTTACTTATTTCTCCCCATATTTTGCATTTTCTTTCTCTAAATCATTTTGAGCAATGTTCTGGAACTTTGTCTTCATTTCCTGCATGAAGGATATTACTGGAGTTTGTGGCATTTTCCTTTTCCTTTACTGATAGTAGCAACTAATGGAATTTGCCCTCTGCAGTCAGAGTCATGAGTTTCTTTAGGTGGAGAAAGTAACATTTTTGTTTATAATAATACTTAACATTAGGTTTATCAGATCTCTGGGAAAGCTACGTTGTGGTATTCCTGGTACCTCCTAATAACTGAAAGTTATTACAACACCAGGATATTATATTTGCTACTTGGTTGTGGTTGAGTATGGAAATCAGCTTTACTTCAGAACAGAAATTTTGCAAGAAACATTCAACTTCCCCTTAGCTCTAATGTTCCGTTTCTCTTTGTAGATAATCTAGAAATACCAAACCAAATTGCAACCAATAGTAAGAGCAGTTTGACAATGGAACTACTTACCTAGGGAGATAACATCTTCTTTGCTGAACATTTTCATACACAGGCCAAGCAGACATAGTTCAAGAATATTTTGGTTTGGATTTTCTTACTTTCAATAGCCTTCTTAAGGTCCTGTCCCACTGGCCGACGGATGCAAAACATATGCATAAAGGACACAGCGGATGAGCAAAATTTCGGGGGTGGCTCCATCTGTTGTCATCCACTCCAAAAAAGTGGTGAAAATTTGCCATAACAGAATGGAAAAGATACGGAAAAGAACTGGACGTGGGTAGTATGTAGGTGGGGATGTTAATGTATGTCCTAGGGAAGCCTAGTGGTGACAGCGGATGAGAGCAGATGACACAGCTCGCAGGGTTCCGGGGAGAATAGCCAAGCGGAATGCATAGCGGAAGGGGCGTGCATAGCGGATGACGCGGATGCATCACAGACGCCTAGATAGGAAGAAAGTGGATGCACATGGGTGTAATATCAGATGCAAAGGTGTTCACTGCGCATGCAGGGAATATAAATTGCGTCAGCTCGCGGGAATAAAAGGGCGCTCGCACGCAGTCAGCATTCAGAGGAAAAGACGTGCTGCCACATACATCTTCAAGAAACCTGTTATCAGTTCAGGGAGAAGAGAAAGCTGTGTGCCTACTCGTGCCAAGCCCTGCGAAGAGGCAGACCACCATCCCCCCCTGCACGAACCTGAAGCTGCTGCTGCTTTCTCTGCTCTGCTGCGTGGTGTGTGTGTGTGGTGGTGTTGCTGCTGGTGGTGCGTGCTGTGGGTTTTGTGCTGCTGCTGCTGGCTACGGCTTCTGTACTCTACTTGCTTGCTCCTGGGTGGACTAGCCCCAAGGCCTCAAAGCCCTGCTTGCTCAAGCCCCTGAAAGGCCCTGCTGCTGAAGCCCACCAAAGGGGGGGAAAGCAAGGAAGGAGAAGGAGAGAGGAAACAGGTCACCGTTTCCAAAGGGCATGAGGAGGAGTGCTGATGGCTGAGGAGAATGAGTACCTGGAGAAAGGGCCACAGACTGTATCGGAACACCAAAAGAAGTGAGGCAGGCTTGAGAGACAAGGCAGAGAGCCTGGGCTACACTGCAGATGTACTCCCTGGGATGGTGGAAGCAATGCCACACTTGGTATGGGCAAGCTAGCACCTCAAAAAAATCTGGGCAGGCTGCTTGTCAAGCTCCACTGACCAGGAATGATGTTTGGCCAAGTGCACTTCCTGGAGGTGAGTCCGGCCACGAGAAGCAGGCCCCTTTTTGACACCCCTTCTCCCTCAGCACCACAGCCATGCCATCCTCTTCCAGCAGAGCCGGCTGCCCTGTCCAGGGCAGGTGTCTTCAGAGGGCCCACGGCAGAGACCCCCCGACAGCTTTGCACTCCCCATGCCGGAGGACTTGGAGGATGACCCCTCTGTCACAAATGGATGAAGAAGGCTGCAGTCACCGAGACCAACACACCCCCACCCCCAGCTTCCACAGGTGCAGCAGAGAGGCAGACTGGAGGGCCAGAAGCCAGACTGTCCTGTTGGAGATCAGGACACAATTGAGGCGACCAGCAGAAACTTCTCTCTCACTGGGTCCACTTGGACAGATTCCTCCAGCCGCCATACTTTCATTCACCTACGTGAGCCACACCTTGAGGGATATGCCCGAGGCCCGAACCAGTGATAAGGAAAAAAATCACAGCACTTCTGCACAACCCTCAAAGCCCAGCTGGAAGCTGCGTCCGACCCGAGGTCCAGGTCTGCTCTCGACCCAAGCAATGTCACAACCTTTCCACGGCTCTTCAACAGCTCTCAACCTACCAAGGCTATGACTCCAGGAACTTCCACGCAAAAAAGAGCCTTCCAGTCCAGGGCCCAGGTTCATTGCTTGCACAGAGGCCACAACGTCACCCAGCTGCCAGACCAGACAAGCCCCACACCATTTCCTCTTCCTCCACCCCCCACAGCAAGCCCATCAACAGACAATCTGTCATCAGTCTTGGGCTGACTCCCAGTACTTGATGAAGGCCTCTCAACCTCACGGGACTGAGTTCAGCTCTCTGAGCTTCTGACACACCAAGCACCCTGTTGTACTCTCGGGGCAAGCACCCCAATGGCACCTCCGACCACACTCAAGCACAGCCACCTCCTCAAGTCCTGGCCGCTTAATAGCTGAGACCCGGATGATATGAACTCCAGAGTTGACTGAGATTGTGCCAGAACTGAGTTTTACTTCGTTCACGTTTTATCTTTTGCTTAAGGAACACTTTACTTGGTTCATTTTCTTTTTTAATAAAGTATACAGTTTTACTTAAGACAGTTATTACATAAAGGTATTCTTGCTTAACACACTTGGTCCATTTTGTTTAAACTATTAAAGTGTGGGGTGAAAACTTTGAACAAATGGTAAGCCTTTGCATGCTTGTGGATTAGGTAAGGATAGTTGTGGGATTCGATAGATAGTTGTGGGATGAGAAAGATAGGTTGTGGATAGATAAACTCCAGTGCAAGCATAGTGGGACTGATGGTCTACTTCCCAGCTGCCACAGATATGGACCTTTGTATCAATAACAATTTATTCATTGGATCAACACATTTCAAAATAAACAAAAGCTCTTTATTAATGCCCTAATTCATTGTAGGGCCACTCAAACATACATGGCACAATCTCATATGGTAGGTGACAGCTTCAGGAAGGCATCCATTATCATCTATCATCTGTCTTTGCCCACCACTGTCCAGCTGGGGAGTTGCACCAGTGAGTGTCTCAGTCAGTTGCGCTGCTTCTTCCCTTCACGTGAAGCTCTGTTGGGGCCTTGTACATCCACAGTGTCTATCTGGTTTCTTCCTTGCCTCCTTGCAGTTACTTCTTTTTAAAAAAAGGATAACCTTTCCCATTCAAGTTAATTTATTTTATTCCCATACATAAAAGAGGTGAAGTTAATAAAATTAGCTTCCTGCAAAAGTTAAAATATTCCTCTGGGATAGTAACTTCTACTGCAAATCCAAATGGAGCCTAGATAAGTTTGCCCACGTGCAAGGTTAGAAATGGGAATTTTTTATTCTAAACTTCCTTAAAAATTAATGGTGAAAGGATACATTAGATGTGGTTGTATCATTTCAAAATATTTCCAAATTTTACCAGTTCTTAAACTACGGACAAAATATATAGGTCCCATAATGGTTGTGTTAGTTCAAATAAAAAAATACCCATCACTTAAAAAAAGCAGTTTCTTGCTATTTTTTTTCTCAAAGCTTTCAATGAGTCATATTGGCACTTAAGAAACATGCTTTGTGCAGATTGATATCTTTATTATAACCAGGCAAACTGTCAGTAAATGAATAGCAGCTTTAGGAATTCCCCTAACTTTTCATCAAAGGAAACATTAAGGAAACCTATATGTGCTTCTTGCTACCACACTTAAATTGCAAGAGACCTTATGTGCCATTTTAAAATATTAGACATCATGAGAAGAAAAATAATAGATCAAACATTAATCATATGGACTAGAAGTAGCCTGCTCATTTATTTTGACACATCTCTTTGCAGTGGTTTAAATATTATTTTAACTGCATCATAGCCTTTGCATAGTTTATGGTCTGATTGCTAATTATACTTTAGGAGGCAATTGATGTGTTCCTGTGTTCTTGTGTTCCTGTGCTCCTGCTACTTTAAGATTTTCACAGTTTTTGCTTTTTCTAGGTTATGCTTAATATAGATTCCATTTGTTTTTAACCCTCGAAATGTACCTTTCTGTGCATATTATAGATACAACATAATTTGAAAGGAAAGAAAAGACAGCAGTCTTTTTCTGCTCTCAGTTTTCTATGATTCTAAAATGTTATTTATATTTTTATTTTGATATTTTCCATTGATATTTTCAAACAGCCTTGCTACATTGTATAGAAATTACAATTTTCTATTGCCAATAAAAATCTGGATTGCAATATTGTATATTTCACTGATACATCATACAGATGGCGGGACTTAGCTGGCCAAAAGAGGTTATTGTGCCATAATATAGGAATGGTGTCATGGCAGTCAATTTGGCACTGCAGCTTGATTATAAAAGGATCTCTATAGAACAGTATGTTCAAAAGAAGAGCAACAAGTCCATTTTAAAATCTGGAATGCAGAAATGGTAAATGGTAAAAATAGGAGTTCAGTGGGGGAAAATATTTTAAAGAAGTCATGCCTTTTATACATGATGGAAACATAGCTAAACGTAAAGTTCTTATTCTGTTAATTGTGCAAAAGTCATAATGTTCTTCTCTTGTTTCTTCATTGGTTTATGAAACCTTGTTAGGTCAATCCATGCATTGTTCACCAAGCTATCATCTTTTTTTCCATCTACCCTATGGGTATTTTTGGAACATTACCTGATACCATATCTTCATTACATGCCTGAAGACTTTAAAACCAGTTTTATATATGATTTTTAGAGCCTTTTCATTTCTTCTGCTCCTTTTGTAAGCAGTTTAGGTTCTGATCTAAATCCAAATAACCAATTGGAAGGATCCAAATTTACAATTACAGGTGTTTTTATTCTAAATTATAGGCTCTTCTGGGCAGAGGTGCCATTTTCCATGGAACTCACTTGGAAGATGATCTGCTAGAGATGTCAAGAAAATTAATCATCTCAACACATAGAGCCAAGTCAAACAGATAATCATTTATGAAGGAAAATACCAAATAATTCAGTCCACTGATTCACTTTGTTCAGGAAATCCCCAAAGTCTCAGGTTTCTAATCCTACTCTTGTTTTTACACTTCTTCCCCACTCCTCTCTGAAGAGCCCCTTTGTCTTTCAGTGCAACTGGAACTGAACTGTCATAGCCAGAGGAAGTATTTTTCCAACTCTGCAGCTGTACTGTCCAAGCTTATTCCTGGAATTAGCTTAATCTTACCCTGAAATGGGAACAAGGAGATGGAAACTGGACTCCTCTCTCATTGACTGCCTCCAGCTTCTCAACAATCCCTTCCCTTCTAATCCTGCACCCACATGAGTTCCGCTAAGTGAAGCAGAGGTGAATACCCCAATCACCCTTTTCCTTTCTTTACAATACCATTGTGAACAAAATGTCAGGAGCATGCTTTTATATTTGGATTTTCTCAAATTATGTGATTTGCCTTAATGTTTTTAGTTTTTCATAAGAAAGCAATCAAGCAAGGGATTCTTGTGTACTTCAGTATTATTCAAAGAACACAAGTAAAATTCAAACTCTATATACAGACTGTATATATATGCTGTTCTGATAGCTCACATATGAAGATCAGATCAATTCTGATGAGCAATACCTGGATGAAAGACTATCTGGAACCATATGAAAGACAAAAGTATTTTAGTGGATCCATGAAATGCTGTGGACATAGTATATTTGGATTTCAACAAGGCATTTGACAAAGTAGACCACAATCTACTTTTTGTAAGATAAAACAATGTGGATCGACGATGTCACCATCACTGCAATTGGCTGACCAACTACACTCGGCAGTTAGTCTTCAATGGAACTACTTCTACAAGGAGGGAAACATACAGTGGGGTATCTCAAAGATCAGTCTTGGGGCCAACATTCTTCAACATCTTCATAAATGGTCTACATGAGGGGTTAGAAGGGAACTCATCAAACTTGCAGATGACATGAAGCTTGGGGAAATTGTCAACACTATGTAAGGTAAACTCAAAATATAGAAGGATCTTGATATACTAGAGCATTGGGCCCTATCCACCAAGATGCAGTTCAGTGGTGAGAAAAGTAAAGCCCTGCACTTAAGAAAAAAAAAATTCCAAATGTATAGAATATGGGTTAGCAGGTCAATAGCAGTAACTATGAGAGAGATATAGGTGTCCTAGTGACTATCCCTTAAGTGTGAGCTAGCAGTGCAGCTGTCTAAAAGCTAGTGCAGTCCTAGGCTGCATCAACAGAGAGATGGTATCAAGACAATGACAAGTGATAGTATTGCTTTAACCATGCTGATAAGACCACAGTCGGCATACTGTGCCCAATTCTGATAATGATATAAAAAATGATATTAAAAAATTGAGATCCTGGAAAATGTTCAGAGAAGAGCAACAAGGATGATAAAGGATCAGGAGGCTAAATAATACAATGAAGACTTGAAAGAATTAGGTATGTCTAGGCCAGGGCTCCCCAAACTTGGCAACTCAGCTATGGCTGGAGAATTCTTGAAGTCCACAAGTCATAAAGTTGCCAAGTTTGTAGACTTTGGTCTAGGCTATCAAAGAGGAGGTTTAGGGGGACATAACTGTCTTCCCATGCTTGAGAGACTGCCACAAAAAGAAGGAATTGACTCCTCTCCTCACCTCCCATCCTCCTTTTCCCTCTCTCTTCACCTCTCACAGCAATACAGGGCTGGACTTTGGCACGCAAACCAATGGGGAAGAAATATTTATTTTTTATTTTATTTATTTATTTGATTTGTCAATCATTTATAAGATAATAGTTATAAGTATAAACATGAATAAGAATACAGGAAATAGGTATGCATAAATGGGGACAATAGGACAGGGATGGTAGGCACAATTGTGCATTTATGCACACCCCTTATAGACCTCTTAGGAATGGGGTGAGGTCAATAGTGGNTGCGAGCAGAGGAGTGTAGTACCCTCCTCGTGAAATACTTCTGGACTCGCTCAATTGTATTAATGTCTGATATACAGTATGGATTCCAGACAGATAAGCTGTATTTGAGTATTGGTCTAGCAAAGGTTTTGTATGCCCTAGTTAGCAATTCAATATTTCCGAAGGAGAAGCTTCATAAGATTAGATTTACAACTCTTAATGCCTTTTTGGCAATGCTGTTACAGTGAGCTCTGGTGCTTAGGTGGTTAGATATGAGTACTCCAAGGTCCTTAACAGAGTGAGAGTCATCAATGACTCCCTTTCGTTATTCTCCTTACAAAGCTTTATGGAAAAATATGTATAGAGATATTTCTTCTCCTTTGAGCTGCCATTATTGAACAGATCTAGGAAAAATAGACTTCTTGCAACTATTCAAATGTAATACAGTACATGATAGGGTCAGGCAGATCAGGGTCTTTGAAATGAGATGAAAAACATTGTCTTGCATATTGTACTAGAAGATTATTGCAATTGGCAAATTATGCTGGTAATGGTAAAAAATTATGATAGTACTATCTTCTAGTACTAATATGTTCAGTCTACGTTGGTTTATGCACAATCTTACCATCATCATGCAACAATCTCTTTTTGATGGCAGCTGTTGAAGTCTAGAATCAAAACATTGTTTTGAGGAAGACCACGTGCGTGGCTTGAGTTTAAAAGTGGGATTAAAAGTTGTATCAATGAAATTGCACCAGGTAATGAAAAGGGGAAGTAAAGTAGGTCATTTTCAGCTTCCAGAGAAGAATAAAAGATGGATTGATCGAAATAGGAAACACTGTCCTTTACTGGAATTACCGAAGACTTTTCCATGAATGAGGGAAGAAAAAGGCCACCTCAAGTATCTGAAGACTATTCTATTCTGGGGTTGTGTTCAGCAGATTTTAGCCTTTTTGTTCTGCTGAAATGGTTCATAATATAATAGGCATAAATTGATTTGGGGATTTTCTATTTAAAGTAATTATCTTTATTTCCTCAGATTCCACACTGTTATTTATTTAATCTGTGGCTGAATAATTGTGTCTGCTCAAGGCAGACTCTATAAGCTTTAAGCACTCAATCTCCTGCTTTCAGTGGTACTTGTTATAATCTTAAATTTCAGTACAATGTCATGCATATTTCCTATTTAGGACCTTCTCCTTTCTATAGAAGCTTTGTTAATATGTCCTGTTATATTTATTTTTTAATAAATCTGATTCCTTTTCATTAAAGAACTATCCATAACATTCTCTTCAGGGTTTTTAGATTCCCTTGGTGTGGATTTCACCATCCTTGCTGACACTGAATAGCTGTAGACAGACGATGCTCCTTTTCTTTGCTGAATTTGTCTGCAAACTGGTTATTGATTCTGTGACTTGCTGTGTGAAAGATGGAAGAATGATGCCCCAAGAGAGAGGGATGTCAGGAAAAGAGGAAATAGTGGGGCAAAATCTAACACACATTGTTCTAGGATACTGATGCTCTTTTTTCTTTGTGAAATGGGGGAGGGGAGAGAGAGAGAGAGAGAGGCAAGAAGGGCCTTTTGCCAGAAAGGTGGTGCAATTGCGTCTTAAGTATTGTAGCTTTCCAAACATAGTCAACAACACAGCATTGCATAGGCATGATTTCACATTCCACCCCCCCCACCCCCGTTAGAATGCTTTCTTCTAGTTCCATTGTTTGTAACTGAGAAATGTATGAGCTCACCATCTCCTTAGATCAGAAAATGAGGAGGGTGATACAGAAATTAACTTTGAAACTTCAACTTTCCATAAAGTTTTTCAAAAATGGTTTGAGACTCCATGTGAGTAAGCTGATGAATCACCTTCCAGGAAGCACCTCAGAGGGTTGTTGTCTCTTCAACCGCATCTCATAAATACCCTGTGAATTGGTGATAATGAACCAAAAACTCTTCCCCCAGTTGATGAGCATTCATTCCCGAGACTGTCTGCTTTTAAAATGTGCACACTTAAAGGACTATCATCAAAGTCCGTTTCCCTGTTGGTTAATTTGAAAGTGGTATTATTCCTGATCTCAAGGCCCGAATTGGTTAAGAAGGTAAAATGGGTGCTTTGCTTCTTCCATATTCTGTAGTATGTGTCAGAAATCACCATCCAAGGAATTCCTGACAAATCAAGGGTACGGATATAAATGTTGATTCTTAATTGCTTACCCTTATTAATTTAATATCAGGTTCAACAATTATCATCAATGTCATACCAGAAGATGCCTAAGAATCATATTTCCCACCCACTCCCCACTCCCAAATGCCATACATTTGATGTTATTTTTTTCATTCATTTTTTTCCACTTAAAACACTTCAATATCAGTATACAAGCCTAACTTTATAACTCCAAAAATAATCAGATATAATGCACCAATAATTCCAGTTACTGAATGATGCTGCCAAACCATCTCTAAGAAAGTAGGATAATATGTTGGTATCAGGAATTCACCTTCCTAATGTTCTACCATTGTAATGCTTGAATCTTATTTCCCCTGCCTCTGTGGATTAGGATTGGCTACTTGCCAGACCTCTTGATGTTGCAATATCAGAATTTTAAGCCCCTGTCACACAGCACCAACGGATGGAAAGAGGATATAAAAAGGAGAGAAACACTTGCCATCCATTGGTTAACATGATACTTCTGTTCGGTACTCACTGCATCCGTTTTTCATCCTCTCTATCCGTCCAGCATCCATCTACTGACATTTCATCCGCTAAAAAAGTTTTGAGCTGCACAAAACTTTTTGAGC
>BHFT01040019.1:0-15128 GCA_004320025.1 Laticauda laticaudata
ATTTTCACCACTTTTGAGAGCGGATAACAACGGATGGAGCCACCCCCGAAATTTTGCTCGTCCGCTGTGTCCTTTTTTGCATACGTTTTGCATCCGTCGGCCAGTGTAACCTAGCCTTAAGATGGAATGTATCAGGGCTCTAGAATAGTTCTCAAATTTCCTGCAAGTGGAAACCATAATTACATAAATATATTATGCCTTTGAGTCTTATTTTCTGTTAACTGCCTGAACTAGGCCCTGCAGTTTTCTTGGCAAGATTTCAAAAATGGGTTGCCATTGCCCTTCTCCTTGAGCTGGGAAGGTGATTTGCCCAAAGTTGCCTAGCCTTTGTATCTAAGGCAGGACTAGAAGTCACTGTCATCTGGTTTCTAACTTGGCACCTTAATCATTATATCAAATTGGCTTGAACCACAAATGAACATCCAGAAAAATTCAAAGATTAAACAAACATCCATCTTCCCACATTTCCATCTTTTAAGAATGGAAGTTCACATGTATCGAAAAAAGAAATAATTATAATTCATTGTTTATTTTCTCATTTGTCAAAAGGAGACCCTTTTGTGCTACTTTCATTTTGCAAAACTGGAAAGTCAGTATAATTCCAGTGGGTTTCTGGTGTAGAAAGTGGTCTTTGACTACTTTGGTAATTTATCATTATTTTTTATTTTGTATATATTGTATCATTAGAGTGTACCTGTGTGAAAATATGCAAAAAAATCCTTTTTATACATACATTGTATTTCTCTCCAATATCCGAATGTATCACAGAAATATAGTTAGCAGCTCCTAATATGAAAATACAGGCTAAGTTGATGTAGTGTAGTAAGCTAAATATTGATTTGATTTACTGGCTTAACTAGTTGTACAGTGCTAAGCAATGGTTTACTCCAGTGGTTCTCAATGTGGTTTGCAGACCCCTGGGGGGCATGATGTCATAACAGGGGGTCCATAAAGGTTTGAACAAATGTTATGGTTTAAATCTTAAATTAAGTCTTGGGAGTCCGTGGCCCTGGTTCATGGCCACAAAGCATATTTAAAGAGGGTCTGTGGTAAAGAAAAAGTTGAGAACCACTGGTTTACTCAATAGGCTATACTTAAACCAAGCAGGATTTAAATTGATTATAAACCCAGTAAAAAGAACATCTTTGTTGAATTTCTGTATTTTACATCACTCCATTTTTGCAGACATATAATTACGGAAATCATCAACAGTAAGCCAAATAATTATTTACTTACGCACTCAAAGGATGGGGCATCAAACTAGCCACTAAGTATAATAAGTCTAGGATATCTCACAAACAATATATTGTTTACTATTAGTATTAAGTAACTAATATCTGAGCAAAGCAAACTAAATATAGAAATTAAATTAATTATAAGAAAAAAAAATTACACTATAACCCTTCAGTATTCCCACTGATTAATACTCAAAACAAGTAAAACAAGTTTTTTTGTATTCCTGCAAACTATGCACAAAAGAAATGAAGAGCATTCAAAGAGCAATATTTGATTATATACAGCCTTGTTAATGATTGTATATTGCTTTTATTGAAATTAACACTGAGATCAGGAAATTTATGAGTTTTGTAGCAGATTTATTTTAATAAAAATGGTCATTTTTCTAAAATAAAGAGTCCAATTAACCAGTGCCTAGCATCCAACTGATGTTAATGATGGTTCCATTCACAATTACTATATCTACAATCTAATACAGATGGTTTACATTAGGAATAGTGGACTATGTGGGGGAGGGAGAGAGTTCTTCCTGGTTTTAACCTGACTATCCAGAGAGACAGGAAGGAAAATTATGAAATAAATTGATTGTGGTTTCATGTATCAGAAGCAAGCATGACATCTCAAGAAAAATGCAGGCAATTTTTTTAAAAAAACAATGCTATAATGAAGCTAGCTTCCAGTGATTTAGGGCTGGCATATTCAACAGAAAACAGGACTGAAATTTAATGCAGAATATATCACTCTGTGCTATTTACATGCAAAGCTGTATTTATGGAAATATTCTTTTCTGCATAGTATAACTATTTAATGTTTAGGAGTCCTATTTTCTACAGATTGCTTTGCCTCCAAATAGAGATTTCCAGATCAATTTTTCTTACAAAATTGTAACAACAGTATCCTTAAAGCCAACACTTTATCCTTTCACAGGCTAGTTTTTATCAGGCTAGTAAAAATGACTATTGCAATGTTTACATTGGAGAATGTCCCGCTGAAGCTATTTTTAATGTCATATAATAGGTAATACAAAACAAAAACTATTGAAGACTTTGATCCTTAGAAAAGTTAAAAGCAAGGTGTTTTTTAAAAGGCTGTCAATAGGGAAGTTGGCTAGATGTAAGCATTAATATATCAAACATATCCCTGATAATTCCAGTGAAGTAATGGCCTTTGGGTCATTCAGTTGGAAACAACTGAATAAGCATCTTTAGATACAGGGGTGGGATTCTACCAGTTTGGACCGGTTCTATAGAACTGCTTGTTACGATTCTGTGCAGTTCAGAGAACCAGCAAATTGTACCCAGTTGCTGGCCCCTTCCCTCCCCACCTGCCCCACCCATTCACTCCTTATTTCGCATGCACACTATCCAACTTTGCGTTGTGCCTTCGCCTAATTTTTGGAAAGTTGCTGTTTTTCCTGCCCCCCCCCATGATCAGCTGTTCCAACTATCAGCTGTGGCACATGATTTAGATTAGCTAGAAAACAGGAAATCATGGGATTTCTTGCTTTCTAGCTGCTCTAAATCACTGTTGTACTGCTTCGCCTTCACCCAGGAGGTTTCCCTGAGGTCCAGTCAGAGGTGGTATTCAGGAGGTTGGGGAAGTGTTGGGATTCAATTTTTTTTTACTACCAGTTCTGTGGGTGTGACTTGGTGGGCGTGACAGGGGAAGGATACTGTGAAATCTCCAGTCAGAGGTGGTATTTGCTGATTCTCTGAACTCCTCAAAATTTCTGCTACCAGTTCTCCAGAATACTGCTGAATACCACCTCTGGGTTTTTTTTTNCTGGGTTTTTTTTTTGGGGGGGGGGAGAAATGGCTTGAGAGCAGAGCTGAACCTTCCTTAGGACTGAAGCTTCTGTTTTTCATTGCAGGCAGCAGATTGCAGAAAGGTATATCTGTGAGTGACCCTGTGATTCTGCAAGCAACTCAATCTGCCTGCCTGCTTTGCCTGATTTGGGGTAAAAGTTGTTCTCTTTTTTTAATAAAAAATTCAATATTTACATAAATATTTACAATATTTACATACAAGCCATACCCACAAATTAGGCCCTGCCCACAGAACCAGTTATTAAGAAATTTGAATCCTACCCCTGTTTAGATACCATACATTGTTGCATAGAGGCACAGCTTTAAAATTAAGAATATTAAGATTATGGTTTATATATGACATTTCTTATTAAATACTTTTTTCATTTTGTCTTTCTGTATTTTATGATCTACATTTAGTTTGGCCCATAGCCCAAAAGTATTAAGCAACTCTTAAATTCAACGCAACTTTTGTCAAGTTGTAGTAATTTGATGGTTGGTTTTAATTAGATTATACCTTTCATTGGCATCCAATAATGTGCAAACTGCAATATGATACTATTAACTTTAGATATTTTTTTCATTTATCCTTGGGGAACATTTTTATTTAAAGTTAGTATTTACTTTAAAATAAATTAAATCTGAGATTAGTTTATACATGTTTTTGGCATGCCTTAAGTTGGTCCTATAGTGAAATAGGTTATCAAGGAATTATGTATTTATGTAAACAAATTTTATCTTGCCCTTCAGTGCAAGTGTTCTTAGCTAATAAGTTTGAAAATTATCTTTCATTCTTTCCCTGTTAAATAGATTAATGTAGAAAATGCAACACAAACAGCGTGAAGCATTTAATGTGGTTTGATTTACCTCAGCACCCCCCCCATAGCATTTAATAACTCTTAATAATTTGTAACTGTGGTTTGTTCTCAGTTTAAAGTGTACCAATCATCATTAAAGGCCCTGTCACACTGCCCAACGGATGCAAAACGTTTGTAAAAAGGACACAGCGGATGAGAAAAATGTTCCATCCGTTGTTAATGGCCCCCCCCCCCCCTCTCTAAAAAGGCGGCAAAAAATTTGCATAAGCAGATGCGGTATAACCATGGAATAGAACGGGATGGCGCGGTGGTGAGCGACGACAGAGCGGATGGGAAAGCGCGATGCCGCACGCGAACCTAGGCAGATGCGAGCGCGTTATGCCCAGAACGCCGGCATGCAAGAGCGCGATTGCGTCTAAGAGGATGCCCCGTAGCAGGATACACAGCCGATGCATAGCCAGCGCATGCAGACGAGATGCCAGAGCCAGCATTGCCCAGAAGCGCATGCCCCCAGAACAAGATTGCGTAGCCGGATGTATGCGGATGCGCAGCTGGCATCCGCCTTTTCATTCCTTTCTTCCCTCCATGCTACCAATGCTGCGCACAGTCCGTTTCCGCTTTCCTCCCTGCAGTCCGTTTACTGCTGGAACGCGATTCGAGTTGCCACGGATGCGCAGCGGATGCCTAGCGCGCATTATTCAGCAGATGCATAACGGCCATGCATAACGGATGTCCCCCGCTATGCCTAGCGGAATGCCATGAACAGATGCATTGGCATACATTTTCCACTCAAAAGGGTTTGAGCTACGCCTCAACCTTCTGAGCGGATGACAATGTCAATAGACAGATGCTGACGGATGACGAGGAAGCAAAAACAGACGGTGGTGATGTACAGAACGGAATCATCGCGGTTCGTTTTTCTCCGTTTTACATCCTCTTTCCATCCATTGGTGCAGTGTGACAGGGGCTTAAGCAATGCCATGACTCTGAATTCAAATTTAAAGTTAGTTTATGATTAAATAACCATTTTTCTCAGAAAAACAATTCATGTGCAGAAGTGGTCATGAAAGTGATGCACACTGCAAAGCCATCTTCAGTTCTCCATTTTTAAACTTTTTGAAGGTAGCTTGTGGGGAGATCTTCAATTCAAAAACAAAAACCTGAAGAAAAAATGATTTCTTCAATCAAACATCCCAGGATGGCTTCAGTCCTAACTTTTTTCATCTAAAACTAAAGAACAAAACCTTTGGTCAATAAACCATTGCAAATTTTGCTGAGGTACTAATTAAAAAGAAAAGAGATTGCAAATTATAACTGGGTCTCTTTGTTATACATTTGTGGTGTGACTATCAGCCATGATTAATATTAAACCATAATCAGTATGATATGTGAACAGTAGTAAATAGTTTAAAATCTCTGAGTAAGATTGTAGCATGTATTTACCGAAAATTAAAGAGTAGAGTAGATTATAGCACTTAAACTGATATACCACTTCACAGTGCTTTACAGCCCTCTTTAAGTGGTTACAAGTCAGCATATTTCCCCCAACATTTTAGGTCTTCATTTTACTGACCTCGGAAAGATGGGAGACTGAGTCAACCTTGACTCAGTGAGACTTGAACTGTTGGCAGCTGGCAGTCAGCAGAAATAGCCTGCAGTACTGCATTCTAACCATTCCACCACCATGTTTCTACTCTATGTTACTCAAGTATAGCTTTATATAATTTTGGTACAGTAATCACAATCTTCCAATAACTTCCCAGAATACATGGTAAAATATAATTTATCCTTTAAAAGAAGGACTTCTGCATGCAAACATAATTCTGAGGTAATTGTGATAAATATGAATATATAAAGTTGGAACAACATATATGTTAAGACTGACATATATTTTAAATGTAAATCAAGAAAATATTTAAATTTATATATTGAACATATACTAAGATGGACATCAAAGGGTTTCAAAAACAGAGCATTTGGAAAATTATAGCATTTTTTTTTCTCTCCAAAGTGGAATTACTATAATTAAGTGGAAAAAAACCCCACTTCCTTTAAACCTAACTGTTTGGTCTATTATTGATGTTGAGAATTTGTTAATCATTAGCAATCAGATAGTTGGTATATATGATACACTGGCAAAATCCCTTCAGAATTATTTAAATAATGAAATAGATGGTCAGGATTCCAAGTCATCTCAAACAAAACTCCAAAGCAGGCACATTGCTCAAAGAATAGTTTTATTGGTATATCACATTGGCATAGAGCTGGTAAAAACTAACCCTAAAGGTTCCCACAGTTTTCATCAAATTAAAAGTAAAAGTTCTGAAAACAATCAGTCACATGGTCCAATCCTGTCTGGTTGTCTGGTGATATCACTCCACCTTTCTCTGACCAGGTATGAGAATGTCTTTGGTTCCCAAAGAAAATATTTTGTTTTGGCTACAAGTTGCCAGCTATCTAAAATCCCTCCTCCCTATCCCTCAGCTCCATTGTGGTAGCAGTGAAGCTGTCAAGATGGCTTCAATCAAGTCAGTTTCAGGGGTGACATAGGCTTCTTTACAAACAAATTCTGAAACTTGCTTCAACCATGTACCATATTTTTCAGACTATAAGATGCTCTGAATTATAAGACACACCTAGCTTTTGGGAAGGAAAACAAGACAAATCCATCCCCTATTACCGCCTCCATTTTCAGCCTCTGCATCCCATTTTTGGTCTCCATGTGGTCCATTTTCAACCCATTTTGGTTGCTGCCCAAAACAGTCCCAAAATGGGGTGTGTGGAGGCTGAAAATGGGGCATGCGGAGGCCGAAAACAGGATGTAGAGGCTGAAAATGGGGGTGGGGGTAGCAAGAGGCAATGGTGGTCCCTGCAGCCTGAAACAGCTGGTCATTGTGAGGCAATTCCAACCGACAGTCAGCTGCTTGTGCTCAATCAAGCTGTGCTGAACCCGACCAATCTCTTTGCTGTTTGCTGCAAAGGAGGCAAACTGCTGGGAGGCAGAAGCCAAAGGTTGGGGGCCAACGACAACATTAACTGTATAAGACGCACAGACATTTCCACTCACTTTGGGGGGGATGCGTCTTATACACCATAAAATATGGTCACCAATGCTCTTCAAAGCTTTTCTTTAAAACTGTCATTTAAATGTTCTATGACTCTTTTCTAACTGTATCTATCAATCCTAAGAGGAAAAGATCTGGGTTCAATTGAACATTAGTCTGTATCAGTGTGTATCTTTAAGTTCATTTTTAAAAAACTTTTTTACATTTCCACCCAGCATGATAGAATATCTCAGCATGATAGAATATACATGTTTTTTACATTTGCATTCCACAGTGGAATGTCTTTATATATTTTAGATAATTTATCTGGCATCATGTACCAACAATCCATCATTTTATAAAAAAATCTCTTTAAGACATAACATGTAAATTTCAACCCTTTTGTACACATATTTTTCCAGTGGTCCATCTGTATACTATAACCAAAATTCTTAGCCTACTTTATCATACATTATTTAAGCTGCACTTATGCTTTAAATTTTAACAAAAGTGTATACTTTTTAGCAATTTCATTTTTATCATCTTTACAAATATATCATACAACTACAGTTCTAATTCTGCTTTTCTTTGTTCTGTACCATAAGTGTTTTTATCCAGTTTAAAACCTTTTGATAACTAAATGTGAAACCTTGACAACTACAGTATGTCCTTCTATCATTAGTTGGTCTCTTGATTTAATTTTATTTTCTCCTTAATGATTCTCCAATAATTAGTGATTCATTAACCATTTATCTTAGCCTGTTATTTTTCTTCTATAAAATACTTCTTCTGTTGGAATCCACAGAGGTGTTTTGGGGCATAGTCTGGGAAAGTCTTGCAATTTTAAATGGCCAATATATGCAGGTAGTTTTCAACATGACCATAATTGAGCCCAAAATTTATGTCACCAAATGAGACATTTGTTAAGTGAATTTTATCCCATTTACAACTTTTCTTGCCACAGTTGTTAAATGAATCATTGCAACTGTTTAGTAAGTAACATATTGTTATGTGAATCTGGCTTCTCCACTAACTTTGTTTATCAGAAGGTTGCAAAAACCTTCTGATCACATCACCACAGGACACTGCAACTGTGATAAATATGAACCAGTTTCCAAATGTTCAAATTTTGACCACATGACTCTGGGGATGCTACAATGTAAGTATGAAAAATGGTCATAAGTCACTTTTTTTCAGTGGCATTGTAACTTTGAATGGTCACTAATCATTGAAGATAACCTGTATATAAATAGCCAGAAGTTTGGAATATGGGTCAATTTATCTTGATAAATAGTCCCATGAAAATAAAATAATCTTTCCTTATCTTTCTTCCAAAGGACTTGGAAGACTTTTCATATTTCCCACCTTCTTTTGGTGGTTCTTCAATCTTTTCCAACAAAATCCTTTGTATTTCAAATCCAGTTCTTCCTAGCCAGTATGGCCTATAGCTTACTAAAGATGATGTTTTAATCCAATTTATCTGGAAGGCATCATATTATGGAAAGTTTGCTTAGTTTTGTGGGCTTCATCAAGATCAAAGGATCTTCTCTTGTTGATGAGTCCAATTTCCCCAAATCATCATCAATAAATATATGTAGAGATATAGATGTATTGGTTTATGGGAGAAAGAAACATCCTGATACTATAATGGGACTACCCAAAATGACACCAAAATCTGGGTAAGCTTTTAAGCATCCAGAATTATTCACTGGGCAAGAATATGAAAAAAAAATCTCAGCCCCCCAAAAAAGCAAGGAAGTTTTGTTACACCTGCAGGACATCTGGAAATGAAATTAATCTCGATAAAGTTTATATACACTGAGCTTATTCTTATGTACTGCTTACTATAGCACAATGATCTTTTAATGAACTCTACCTGTGGTGCCAAACCAAGAGTCCTTAAGACAACAGCTTTAGCTCTTTGCTACTTGGCAGGTGAATACACCTGGCTAGTTTAGTATAAATCAGCACACTCTGGGTAAGTAGATGTTGCTCTGAATTAAGCCAGCAGATTTATTACCAGATACCTTAAACCTGTCTAGAAAAGATTTAGCACTTTGCTGGCATTGCCCTGCCTGCTGTCCGCAGAGAAGCAGCACCATACAAAGAAAGGCTTAAATCATCTATAAATCTAGACCTATCCAGATGTCTCTATGGCCCTCAACCAGCTCAGCAGAGAAAATCCAGGAAAAGCTTCCTTAAGTCGACAGACTTGAAGACCTTAAAAGCAGAGTGGACCTATGGAAAACTACAAAGAAATAATGATGATGACATCACAAATGTCCACAACATTTGTGACTATCAAGTATCAACCGTCTGCCCCAATGAAACACTTAACATTTCCCATATCGGCCCAGAGTTCAAAAACAGTCACAGCTCGGTGGCCCCATGCTTCTTCAGGGTCATTTTCAAAAATGAATCAAGCAAACAAAAATTAATTTACACTATAAACTCACTCGCCAAGAGCAACACCAACCATAAGGACCTTTGTTCTCACCCAGACCTAACCTCATAGCAATGTGTATGATCCTGTGAACTACGCTCTGAGCTCAAAAGATTCCATGAACAAGGAAATACTAACCTATACATTTACTACCACACAGAATGTATCAAAAGCAAGACCTTCAACTTACATCCCAATAACCATCACCCCAACATCCAACATTAGGCGCAAATCGCAACATTAAGGTATGCATACCCTTTAATTCCTCCAACCCACTACTACAGATCTAAATGCCCAACTCTCAACAAAAGAGCCTCACAAACAAAATGCAATGAGAATTCCTCATACTATTAGGCATTGACATATATATGCACATTATATTTGTCTGCTGAGAAGCATGGTTAAACTTTACATCTTTTCCAGACTCCATTACCACAGTCAGAGAATACCACTGATGTCACTGGTTCATATCTACAAAAATCTGTAGAGAGAGCCGTGGCATGTTGCCTATCTTCTACAAAAAATCCTCAAATCTAAAAAGAGATTCAAATTACACAGGAATTTACTCTTCAGCACGACCAATTGTCTGTGAAACTGTCCTCAAAGTACCACAATCTCGTTTATCTTACTTTGCTATAGGATGCCCCTGATTATAGACATAGTCTCATGCCAAGCAAGCATAATTTCACTAGTTAACGAGGGCTGGCCCTCTCATGCCCTCATCCCTCTTATTTCCTGAATGACCTAACAAATCTACTTTCTTATAAATTGCGACTCTTTAGGAATGGAATATATATCTGAACCCATAACATGCAACCCTGGTACAATGCCATTGCTACACTGCGGACTAGGATCAATTCAGTAACTGAACACACACTGAGACTTAACAACGCAGCCTCCACCTCATCTTCTGCGAAGAAGAAGCAGCTCAAATTCAATATGAATGGCTACAAATTAGAACCCTTTTCAAACAGTGGACCACAGGTATGATCCAACTTTGTTTCAAATTTACACCCCTCACAAAGAGGCACAACTTTAATGATAGGTTTGCCCCAAAATACCAACTCAAAACAAAGCCTATGATCTCTATAGATGCCCGACCTCATGAATCTCTTGACTGTGTTCACTAGCTCATAACTACAGAAGACCATTATAATGTATTCTTGTTGAACTTGAAAGATGTCATTAAACAATTATGTACCACTAGTTAAAATCTCAAAACCAAACAAAACAACAAATTACCCATAACAATAAGGAAGCTTCAATAAAAAAAAGATCGCTATGTGTAAAAACAAAAACCTAGCTATGTAGCAAACTTTAAAAACCAACACCTTATGCGACAGATAAAAAATGGCAGAATACACAAACTTCACCACTGCAAGCCAGAGGAAAACCTCCTATGTAAATCAAAATCTACCCGCCCTTTTACATTTTGTAAAACACCAAACTTAAAGCCCTCAACGAACCCATCTACCACTAAAAGGACAAATGGGAAAGACTGGCCAATATGAAAGCTGTTCAAGACCAAACCTCTTCTAACACATTTCTTCAGTTCATCTTTGTACAACAGCAAAGGTCATGGACCCACTTTTCTAGTTGTAATCACAACTACTCTAATGATCTATAAAGCATACAATATGTGAACTACAAGAAATAACATAGAAAAGGCACATTACGTAACTAAAACCATCCATCTATTGGCCCCAACGGGATTACTGTGGCATACTTCTTAACAAAAAGCTTCTCCTCTACCATAGCCGGATCCCCTAACAGCATTATATATGAGATTATACATTCAGAACTAGCATCTTTACCGAAACCTATGATCCTTAGCTAACAGTTCATCCCTATTCTTCAAAAAAAGTGAACCCAGCCTGGTTGAAAACTACAGGACCAATCTTCACCATTTGTGTCAATGTGCCAAAGCACTCACTAGGAATCAAATCAACATTAACGCAACTCCACCCTCCACTTAAAGTCAAATAACCCAACTCTCCAAAAAACAATTTGTGTTCAGGAAAAATGTGTCCTGCATAATCTTCATTCCTACACTGCAAAAAACAATATGACTACTTTATTTGAACCAGGGTAAAGCGTATAAGAACACAATTCACATAGATTTCTGGCAAAGCCTTGATTAGTAAGTACATGACAAACTACTAATAAAGCTGACTATCTTAATGGCCATTTCTGGATCCCTTCATATTGCATTCCTGTCAAAACAGGACAATAAATAGAAAAAAATCCGGGAGTGGCTATATCAAGACCAACTGCTTCCAGTATAACAAGAAGTAGTATCCCCAAGCCCAGCAATTCATAGGACCCACACTCTTCTGAACTCTATATAAATGACCTTTTGCAATCACCTTATAACGCAAACTGCGTCCTCTTTCGCAGATGACGTAAAACTATGTCAAACACACACTGACAATGTTTTAACTGTCCTTCAAAGCGATCCTTGAGTATGTAGTACTGAATGGTCAAATTAATAGGCAAACCTCCAAAATACTCCGAAAAAAATGCTCTGTCCTACCACATTTAGGCTAAAAAATCAGTACAAACATAATACAATTTATTTGTATCTTGGCCTGTATTTGGTATCCAATTATTTAGATTTAAGACCAGTTGCACAATCCTCACTCCTGTCAAGGACCTGTGGTGTACTCTATCAAATGACTAAGCACCAGAGAGAGAGCTTACTGTAAACACGCATTGCCAAAAGAGACATTAAGAATGTAAATCTAATCTACAAAGCTTCTCCTCCAAGAAATAATTGAATTGCAATGAGGCATACAAAACTTTTGCTAGACAATACTCGAATACAGCTCATCAGGCTGAATCTGCCACTGATATATTGGACATTACAACAATGGGCGAGTCCAGAAGTATTCACGAGAAGAGTATTAATTCCTCTGCTCGCAAACAGAACACTCTAATATCACCAAGGCTATGAAGAAATGTTGGCGCTTGGACACTTTCGAATAAACGCCACCTAAAGGTTGGGACTATAAGTCGCTAGCAACACAAATGTCTTACCCAGTCAATGACTACTTCAGTTCAACAAACAATAACAAGAATGCACACAACAGATACAAACTACAATGTAACGAACTCCAAAACTGATATGCAAAGAAAGTACAACGTTCAGCACAAGTGCTCATGCCTGGAATGACTACCTGACTCCATGTCACATCCTGCTAACCCCACTCCTTTAAACCTTAAACTATCCATTATTGGACCTCACCCATCCTAAGAGGTCTATAAGGGGTGTGCATAATGCCACCAATTGTGCGCCTACCTTGTCCTGTCTTTTGTACCCCATTTACCTATAATTCCTCTATTCTTACTCATGTTATAACTTATACCATATTTATCTTGTAACGCGATTTGGACACAAATCAAATGAAAATAAATAAATAACCCAATGCGAGGAACTGGCACCTGGGTCTGTGAAATCTGGAAATAATGGAAGACAAATGAATAGAAATTGCGCTTGGCGTCCAACAAAATCAGGAGAACACTTATAAATCAGTGCCCGTTCCCATAAATGGACTGGTTACTTCCCTAGGGGGGGCATGCTTAGGGGGGCACTAAGAAGGACAAGGGGGCATTTCAGGCGGCACTAAAGGGTGGCAAGGGGCAAGGTGAGACCCCATTGCAGGGCACAATCAGGTTGGGATATCCTATTCAGTCTCTCTCTCTCTGTTTTGCCTCTCTCAGGTCCCCATGATTTGTTGCACCGCTCCAGCTTGACTTCCTTGGCAGGCCCTCCAAATGGTGCAAGAGGCTAAATGGGTGAGCTTTGTGGGGCCAGTGCCTTGAACATTGGTGGCGTGGAACATCTCGGAAAGTAGAGCAAGCCAGAGGTTCAGTAATTTTTTGCTGAAAACATCAAACAAACAGCTCTGGGCTTTTGCACAAATCAAAAAAAAAAAAAAAAAAACAAACAAAAAAAAAAAAAAAAAAAAAAAAAACACAAAAACAAGAAACAAAAAAAAAAACACAAAAACACAAAAAAAAAAAAAAAAAAAAAAAAAAAACCAAAAAAAAACAAAAAAAAAAAAAAAAAAAAAAAATGAAGAGACACACATACTCAATGCCAATCAGCATACATAAAATAAAAGAAATACAATATAAACAAATCAAACAAGAATCAGCAGAGCATCATCTGCATTAGATTCTATCCTATTCACTACTAGAATGTAATCAGAGATGCTTTGCTGATTCTAATCCAATGACCTGCTCCAGCAGGGTTAGAAGGGAGTGTAGCTGTATGTGTGTGCATGACTGTCAAAACTCCAAAAACAGGTCAAGTAGCTCTGGGGACGCTAGTCATAAGTTAGAACACTTGCTAAGTAACCGGCCATTAAGTGAGGACCACATATATTTGGTTTGCCATTCACCTGACCATGCCCACCCAGTCACATGACCACCAAACCACACCTACTCAGTCATGTGACCATCAAGCCATGCTTAGCCAGCAAGCTACGCCCAGCCAGTCACATGATTAGCAAGCCACACCTACCCAGTCATATGATCAGCAAGCCACACCCTCAGATTAGGCCACGCCCACAGAAATTTGAGTCCCACACTGCACCAAGGATGAGTTTGTAGCCTCCAATCAATCTGTTCTTGTCAGGTAGTGGCTACTACACCTTTTTGCACATCTGGCTGTGGAACAGACAACTCACATGATTAACAGCTTTACATCAATACTAAATGTCCTCATCCCCTTTGGAGATACAATGATCTACAAGGAAATCAGTCTTGTGATATTCTTAATAGAATATCACACTCAACATGAAATAGACTAAAATTACTAAAATTCTGGAAATTTTATCATCTTCCAGAAGATTGACATTCTCAATCATTTTAAACTTTTTTTTAAGGCAACTCTATTTCTCATCAGCCAAGGATAGCTTGCATCACCTATAATGCAGTATGAAGCAAACCGAGTAATGCAACATTTGCTCTCTCCCTGCCTTGGGAGAGCCAGGGCAAAGAAGATATCTCTCTTTTGCCAATGGCTTAAGCATAACTATGAGAATTACCCCAGCACACAGCCCTGTGTAGAAGTTCTGGTCTTGAATGGAAGCTGCAGTGTACTTCAGACAAATCACTTCTTTAAAGCTTCCAGTACTGGAGAATCTGTAACTTCAGGAGGGAAGTTGTTGCACTGATTAATTTTTCTGTTAGGAAAGTTCACCTTAGTTCTAGGTTGCTTTAATTAATTTCCATCCGTTACTTTTTGTCTTCCTTCCTGGTGCTTTGGACAATAGAGTGGTCCCCTTTTCTTTGTGACAGCCCGTTAGATATTGGAACATTACTATCATGTCACCTCTAGTCCTTCTTTTCATTAAATCAGACATACCCAGTTCCTTCATATGTTTTAGCCTCCAGTCCCCTAATCTTCTTTGTTACTCTTCTCTGCACTCTTTCTAGAATCTCAGCCGCTTTTTCATATTATGTCAACCAAATCTGGATGCAACATTTCAAATGTCTTATTAAAGCATTATAAAGTGGTATTAACATTTCATGTAATCTTGATTCTGCCATAATCAAATCATCTTTAGAGTACATGATGTGAAGACTAGCTATATTAAAGAGTTGCTAGACTAGGTGGAAGAAAAGAGAAGATAACAAGGTGGATAAGCTCAATTCCAGCAACAAACTGTAATTTTGTTATTCTTGGAAGATTTGAATCATAAGGTTAAGGCTAGGTCCCACTGGCCAACGGACACAAAATGTATGCATAAAGGACACAGCGGACGAGCAAAATTTT
>BHFT01040020.1:0-17319 GCA_004320025.1 Laticauda laticaudata
TATTTTTCTTGTATGTATCCATGTATTCATAACTATGTTTTTACTTATACCTATTATCTTGTAAGCAATTGACAAATAAAAAAGTGCCAAGATTGAAAGAAGATATCTTGTTCCCAAATTTCCAGAAAATCAAAGTAAAATTAGAATTGAATGAGAGAGAGACTTCTGATCCAAAAGGAACTGTGAGTTGGATAGACATATAGTACATAAATATCTAGTTAATACCACAGTAAGATGAATGTTTTTGTGTACTAGTCAATATCTTTATTGTTTCTAATGTTTATCTTATATATGGAAGTTTAGTATTGTATGTTTGAAGATTATTGGATCTCTGTCTGTCAATTGCCTATATTACTTCCACTCAGTGATCTGTCCCAAGTTAAAATTTTCTTTTATAGCATTTTGATTAAAGAGTCTTTGGAAATGCTGTGATTTTAATAGAATTACATATTTATTGTTACTGTTTTGCATGTAAAGAATTAAAATCACAAAAGGAATTTTTCAATTTTTTTTTCATCCTCTTTTTCT
Source organism: Laticauda laticaudata (assembly GCA_004320025.1). Taxonomy (NCBI): domain Eukaryota; kingdom Metazoa; phylum Chordata; class Lepidosauria; order Squamata; family Elapidae; genus Laticauda; species Laticauda laticaudata. The sequence goes on from BHFT01040020.1 coordinate 529, forward strand.
TAATACAATTATTTTATTCTTATCTTAGGATTTTGAGCTAACATCCAAAGAGTAAAAGGCTGATTTTCTTAGTTACATGCTTCACATGTCTGATCTAGGAAGTGGAGCTATAGAATTGATTACATTTTTATCTACGTTGTTTTTTTACTTGGTGCCAATAAAAGTCTAGACTGCAGGATCTCTATCTTACATTCTATGATTAAAGTAGAGGCCGTCATCCAACAGCATCTCCCTAGAACACGGGTGTCAAACAGAGGAAGGAAGGAAGGATTTCTTTCCTCCTTTTACATAAATGTGTGTTTCTGGTAAATCTTGAGATACCACTGTTTTAGCGCAGCATTTCAGTCTAAGATATTGGCAGCCTTATTTGTCTCTATAAAAATACACTTTTATACAGTTTTCTTTATTGGGCCTTTATTTTGAGTATGCTTTTTAGAAAGCTAGAATTTCTACAGAGAATGTTTGTTCAGGTGTATATATTTAATCTACATTTATATGGACCAATCATCATCCTCATCATCCCCATCCTCATTATTTGCACAAATCATCTGTGTCTGGAAGATAGGCATTCTGCATCGTATCATCAGAAATTTTAAATCCTTATGATTTATGACTTTTGACATTTGCATTGTGCTGTAGAGCTGTGCAATGCTTCAGATTCAAAGTGAAGTTCTTTGGAGTGTGCATGGCAACACTTGTAGCGCCTGTTGACAACTCCTTAAATCAGATGTGTGCTTCCTGGGGTTGTATTGCAGATGTAGAAAAAAAACCTCAGCTGTTTTAAAGCGATAGGTGCTATATCAGGTCTCTGTGTGCTCCAAGCAGTTTTTCCCTTTTAAATCCAAGAACACTGCAGAGTTGGAATATTGTCATAAATCCTATAAATGATATATTTCTTCCTCCTCCTTTCTGTTATAACAAATCTTGATACACTGTATTGTTTCAAGACAGTGATGTTTTTAAATATTAATTGGAGATTATTGATATCCTATTTAGAAAACTAAAAATATAGACAAGAGACAAAATATTATATCAATATTAATTACAATTTAAGATATTGATATTACAAGCATAAAATTATTGGACTTTTTTCTTTCAAAATTGAGTATAACATTGAAAAGGAACTGCTGCAGATTGTATCAAAGTTTTGCCATTGCTGTATTCTCCAAATTTAAGTTCCCAATCAGATATTATTGGAATTGTACCTTTCTTTAAATATTGAGTAAAATTTATTCTTGCTGCTCTGAGCAGCCATTAAATTTTGGTTTTTGTTGATATTCTTCTGACATTATATCTGTAAGAAAGTTGTGATTTCATTTCAAACTTAAATCCTAAAATTTTCTGAATTGTACTATGCATTATTGTACTTTAGGGGTTTTACATGTCCAACTATACAAGTGAGAAAACATACTGCTATATTTCTTGTTTTTCTTGGCATAATAATAATCTATGTTGTTACGTGTCTATGTTTAATACATAGCAGTGCAGCCTAAAGTTAATGCACTCCTAGTCTTTCCCCCAGAAAGGGTTGGTAACAGGGCTAGGCTGATGGTCAGTTGGGCATGGCTACTAATTGAACTAATTGGTTATTTCATTGCTTTTTGGCCTGCTCATTCCTGTAGCCCGATTAGGGCAACATTATTGCTCTTCCCATTCCTGTAGCTTGAAAATGCAGTCTACAGTTGAATTGGTTCCAATGTTCTTGACATTTCTTGACAGAGGGTTTACCTCGTCCAGGATTGCTGGTTCATGCATAATCTGTAGTCCAACTTTGTGACTCATCTGACACCAACATAGACCCTGTCTCCCCCCACCATTTTTTTTCCCTGATGATATATTATATCTGATGCTACAATAGGCAACAGTCTGTAACTTTCTTTCAGTCTGTAACAAGAAAGCATGGGAACAAAGTAGCAATGTTCCAAAATTGCAGTTTAAGATGAAAAATAAAGAAATAAAAGGGAAGTTATGATGCTGGAGGGGGAATGGAAGGGGAGAAGTATTGGGGTTCAAATGAAAATATGCCCTCTGGAAGATCAAGGATTAAAGCCAGCATGAACTTCCAGGGTTGGCTGTGGTGGTTTCCTGATGTTCTCTGAAGACAATGTTTACCATTGTCCTCTGGTAAATCCCCCTTCTTCCTTACCCATCCTGGGTCAGTTAAAAAACTGAAACATTTTTCAACTATACTCATACTAATAGTTCCAGGTACAGTATTTAGAAGCTTTAGATGATGAAGATTGCTATATCCATACTATATTGTTTAGAAAGAAGTATGTTCATCTTTTCCAGTTTCTGTGTATGTTGTTTATGATTTTCAGAAGGGCTGCAACTGTTCATCACCACAATCTCAACCCGGATAACTACAATTTGATTTTGTGAGATTTCAAAGGTTCCCCCCCCCCTTTTTTTTTCATACCTTAGGAAATAATATATTCTGTCCACATAGCTGAAATGCTATTAGCACTGCACAGATAATCATTATAGTATTCATTAAAAACCCACATTTTAATTGTAAACATCAAACTGTAAAGAAAACTAAATTAAAAACATATCCTAGAAAGCATATCAAAATGAATAGTGTATGTGTATGATTAATATGCAATAAACATTATAAACTACTCAAAAAGGAAAATGATATTCTGCCTGCATATTTTTAAAGGCAAACAACTCCATTTGAGTCTAATTTTCATGCATACTACAAATCATAATTTAACTTCAAATTGGGGGACATTTTTTCAGCCAGCAGATTACAGAATCTTCTAAGCCTGTAACATTTAATTCACTGTTTCAGCTACTCTTTTTAGATGGAAAAAGTAAAACTGAAGGGATCAAGAGTTGAGATTTACACATCTAATTAATTTCTTCTTTAATTTGGGGAATTATTGTTTACAAAACAAACGAAGTCCCTCCCACAAGAGTGCACTTCTGATTATGAAGTCGTTTTATCTTGAGGCTTTTTGATGCTTTACCAAATACCTTATTTACATAAACACATTGTGTACATCACAGGACTCTGTTAGCACCGAACTTCCAGCATCAGCCTATTCATGCATCAGCCTATTAAATTGGGGAAAGGTGGCAACAATCCCCTTTTTTGGGGAATATATATATGGAGAGAGAGTATGCATGTCTACTCAAGAGAAATGCACACCTGGATCCTGCTACGCTTTCCAAGAGGCAATGTAACCCTTTCATGCAGGATTCAGCCTCCAGAACAAGACAGAGAGTTCTTCCGTAATTCGAGTCTTCCTATCTGGGGTTGCCTTATCTGGACAACCGCTAAAGCGCAGCCAATAATACTACTGCCTAACATGGAATGGCTGGATATTATGATTATGATTATTATTATCATCATTATTATTATCATTATTGTCATTGTTGCTGTTGTTATTATTATTATTATTGCTGTCATTGTCATTATTATTATTGTTGCTGTTATCATTATTGTTACTATTTTTGTTGTTATTATTGTTATTGTTATTATTGTTGTTAACATTATTGTTGTTATTATTATTGCTATCATTTTTTTGTTGTTTGTTGGTTTTGTTTTGTATTGTATATTATTATTATTAATTATTATTATTATTATTATCATTATTAATATATGATTATTATTATTATATTACAGCCATATGTTGTTGTTCTATCCGAAACGCCCATACTTTGAGGTAATGAAGCTTTTTTTTTTTAAAACGTTGCTGCTCGTCGCACCTCGATCTGAATGTCGTGCTCATTTATCACCAAAAAACGCGGCGCGGCCGCCTCGCGCTCCGTCACCAGCAGAGGCGGGGAGACCCGTCCGCCTCCTTCCCCCCGCCCCGTACCACCCCCGCCCCTTCGCCGCCGCCGCGCCGCCGCCGCGCCCGGAAGGAGCGTGAAAAGCGGCTCGCGCACAGAGAGCGTGCACGCTCCGCTTCCCATTGGCAGCAGCCGCGGCACCGGCGCCGGAGCCTCGCGGGCCTTTGGCTCTTCGCCCCGCCCACCCCTGCAAGCCAGGTAGGATGAGCGCGAGCAGGTGGCGCGCGCCGCGACTGTCTCTCCGTCCTCCTCCGCTAAAGCAGCCGGGGCATTTCGGCGGAGCGGCCGAGAGTGGGGTGCCGCCCCGTGCTGGGAAAAACGACGGAGGCTCCTGCAGGCAGGCGAGCCCTCAAGGTAAGGGACTCTCTCAGCCTCAGGGTCCTTGAAGAGCCGGCGTGGGCGGGCAGGGAAAGGCGAAAAAAGATGAGGCGAAGGAGGGGTTGGGGGCCGAAAGAAGGTGCGACGTGAACTTTACAGGGTTGCTTCCACCCCGTCCCGTCTTCTTGTTTGTTTGTTTGTTTTAATATTGCCTCAGGAGAGATACTCGGGGGTGTCTTTTGCAAATGACCAAGCTTCTTTTGAGGAACTGGAGGTGGTTGGGGGGGGGGGGACGACGACGGGGGTTCAGTTGAGAAAAACTGTCGTATTGTCATCTACCCAGCCAGGGGGGAGCGTGGAAAATAGTCCGGCGTGGCCGTTAGCGCCGGGCTCTTCTTCTTTCCTGTGCCGGGGGAAAAAAAAAACAAAACACAAAACAGATGATGATGCGTTTTGCGACGTGGATCCGTCACATCTCTGGAGACCCGAAAAGTGGGGAAGAATTGTTTTCAGCGAGGCCGGTTGGTCTTGTTTTTTTTTTTTTCTCCTTTCCTTCTTTTTTTGTACTGCAGTGCTCTCATCCAGCCAGCAGGGAGCGCAGAAGAGCCGAATGGGGGTAACTGGGGCTGGGTGGGTGGGGGGGGCTTCAGTTCATTTGCGGGCAAGAACGCCCAAGAAAAGTGTGGTGCCCCCATCCCCAGTCTAGATCGGAGCAAGGGAGGGGGGTTGTGCGGGGGAACCAACCCTTCCCGCGCGCCCCCCCCCACTAAAGCAGATTGCCTGCTCTGTTCGCAGACCGTTTCAATCCGGATGCCCTTTGCGGATGAAAGATGTATCATGGAATGAACCCGAACAGCCGGGATCCGTTCCGAGAGCAGCAGCCGCCGCCGCCGCCTCCACCACTGTTTCAGCGTTGCCAGTCTAAACTCTCCCTGGTGGTCTTGTGGTTCCAACTGGCGCTGTGCTTTGGCCCTGCACAGATCACAGGCGGTGAGTGAGCAGCTGGTTATATATATCTCTCAAATGCCCAGCTATGGGGAAGGAAGGAGGGAAGAGGGGATGAGAGAGCTCAGGCTGCTTCTGACAGGCAGGTCCTCCTTCGCGCTGGAGGAGGCAGCCTCTGGCTATTGATCTGATGGGCACAAAGTGNTCAGGCTGCTTCTGACAGGCAGGTCCTCCTTCGCGATGGAGGAGGCAGCCTCTGGCTATTGATCTGATGGGCACAAAGTGCTGAAGCAGGGAAACATCCTCCCACAGCCTTGCCTGCCTTGCTGCTTCTCCAGTCAGTGGATTGTGAAAAGAGAAAGGCTTGAAGGTAAAACGGTGTTTTCCTCCCATTCAAATCCGTGAGAGGAGCAACCTCTTAAATGGCTACATCCTCCCAAGGTAAGTTAAAAAGGTCCTCCTTAAAATAAATAAAGTCCCGCAGAAGAAGATACTTCATGTAGAAAGCTGTAAAAGAATTGTTACCCTTCAAAGATACTGAAAATAGGGCTAGGAAAGGTCATCCTCATTTTCTTCTCTTATGTTTCTAACTAGAAATTAAGAAACAATGCAATAATTCTGTTTCTATGAGAGAGAGAGAGGGGGGGGAGGGAGGGAGGGAGGGAGAGAGAGAGAGATGCACTAGTCCTCTCTGGAACAATTCTTTCCTTGCTCTCCATATTAAAAAGCTCCATATATATGCTGCAGAAAAGTTATCTTTCAATCCACATTAATAAATCTCCAATGATTATAAAATTCCACTTAGTTTTAATATTGTATTTGGGACACAGTCATGTGCAAAGTTTTCTTTAAAACTGAGCTTTAATATTGTAGTACATTGTCCATTTCCAAAGGAAAAGGCTACATAAAGGCACCCATTCATGTAGAGAATAATTAGGAGTTAGTGGTTGTCTCTTTTATTTGGCCAGACATTGATAAGTAACTGCTGTAATCTTTTTGGGAAGCATTTTTATGTTGGGTGACTTGGAAGTTGAATGATCCTATTTTATAAAATGAAAAAGGAAATCATACCACTGCCCTTATTTTGTTTAATCATGCTGTCCTGAGTTCCAAGTATTTCTAAAGTGAAAATATTCATCCAGGAATGTTTTAATTTCTAAAAATGATGTTGGCAAGTGTCCCAAATATATACTTTACCTATCCATATTATAAGGATAGCCCATATAGTACTGCAGTTCAAGCTACCTGGGGCCACATTGAAGACAATTAGAAGGTTTCAGTTGTCATAAGTGCAGCTGTCCAAGTGCTTGTGTCACTATCAAGGACTGGTTTTATTTGTGCCAATCAACCTGTCTATTAAGTTCAATAACTGTGGCTGCTGTTACTTGTCCATCTTTGCTTTAGCTGACCAAAAGAGTGCCTTGTCCTCACAAGGGGACAAGAGGTTACTATAGATACTTCATATGTCCAAGGTCCTAAATCCTGTATTGGTTCTCTCTGGTCTTAAGTGGGTTTTATTAAGCTGTTCTGATATTATAACTGTACTGTTGATTTTTAATATGTGGGCTAAATTGATCAGTGCTGGCTTTTCTACATGTTTTTATTTTATGGTATTATTGGTTGTACTGCTTGTTACATTTTATCTGATAGATATCATATTTGCAGACTTTTCTTTTTGAAACACCTAAAATATTTAACCCTCATTTCTTTGAATATTAAGGATTGCCTATGTTCTATGTTCTCTAAGCTACTCAGAAGGGAAATAGTATGTGAACACAGCTCTTCCTAGGGCCATTTTAAAACTAAAATGAAATGCATTCCTAATTTGAATTTGATTGTGAGGAAAACAAAACTCTTTTTAGTTTCAGTGCAATAAAATGCTTTGAACATTCCCACCGTAAATCATTTCTTAATTGGATCATGTTGAACCTCTCATTTAGTGAGAAGAAAAACTGTTAGTTGAAGGAGTTGTGTAGCTTTCTGGTGTGATGTAGGTTAACACAGATGCAGTTTTTTAGGTTGAAATTAAATAGTCTGGCTTTTGTTTAACAGCAGCCCGAAGGTTTGATACTCAAAAAGTTGACCCCATTGTTCATTTATGTGCTTTCAGTTAGGGTTTTTGTATGCTTCTTGATGAAATCACAGTGAAATGAGGCTTGAACTTAAAACTGAAGTGAGTGTAAGCTTTGTAAAGCCAGCTGAGCTTTAACCCAAAGTATCATCAAAAGCTGTTTGAGTATTTCAGCAGCATACCCAAGGAAACTTACAATAACAAAAAATTTACAAGCATTTCAGCTTACAGAAAAGTAAAGTTAGGATGTATTAGCATCCTGAATTTAGTTATGATATAGTTTGGCTTTCTTTGGGCCAGTTGTATAAAAATGCAGAGGGTCCCAAAGTAAGATGGAGTTTGTGTTCAGAGCATCTCTTGCATTGAAAGCATTGATATAATCACCACTTGAATGTTGTTTGCATTAAACAATTCAGCTTCATATAGAATCTATTAGTTGCATCTTGGAGCTTTTTTTCCTGATCCAAAACCTCTAATTTTTCCCCATTGCCATTCTGGTTCCATTTATCATTGAGAGCTATCTGTATATCAGTAATACGAAAGAGCCTAAATAAGACCCAGTATCATATAGTGATTAAATATGGAGACTTGGGTTCTTTAGGCACAGAAGCCAACTGGGTGACCTTGGACTAGTCATCTCATCTTGGCCCTAACCAGAGTCAGGGTCTGTAATAAAGCTGGATGAAAAACAAAACCCTCATTGCATCATAGATTGCTAATTTTTGCTGTAAGAACTAGGCAAGTACAGTGTACAATAAAGGCGAAGAAATTTGCAACTAAAGAGAAATACTAAAACAAGTACAACAAAAAAGTACCAGATGTTTTAACAATGGGAATTTGGAATTTATTAACGTTTGAATTCTTTACTATAAGAAAAAGTATTTTTTCTTAAATATTCTACATATTTTATCGAATACAAAATAAGTATCAAGAATACAGGATGGAAACAAATTTCTGTAATATACTATTTTGCATCAGAGTAATTTCATTCATCAGGTTACCCCATAGATTGTTTTGACCTATTAGTACTGTATTGATACTGTGTTAAAGAAGCGGTAGTTGCCGGTCTTTCATAAATCCTAAACACATAAACTATGATTTATTAACAAAACCAAACATGTATGTTCTCAGGGAGTGATGTTCCATGACAAATAAAACATGTGTGGAGTTATGTGTACATACACTATACTCAGAATGTTCTGGAAAATTTCAGAATGAACAGTATTTTAAAATGTAGAAAAACATACTTTCAGAATTCAAGTTCTGTAAAGCACATTCGTTTTTTTCTTTACATGCGTATATAGGGATCACTGCAAGTCTGTGCTTGTGGATAGCTCATTATAGCTCTTCATCATCACTTTGTACTAGTTCTTAGTTTTATTGCTAATACAGAAGTAAATATGCTCCACAACATTGCTGGCTGATGTGAATAATGTGCTTTGCAGTTAGTTATCCAGCTATCCAGTAACCTACTTTGTTTAGAGACATAGCAGTGTTTGAAATGAGTAACTTAATGTTGGGATTTCTAAGTGGGGAATGGCATTTGAGAAGTGAGAGACTATTATTACTGTGAATGTTTGGATCTATTTTAGAAAAAGTCTCAGCGTGGTAATATTCCTGCCCTTCAGATTTGATAAAGAAGTGCAATAGACTGTAGAGGAATCCTTTTTGAATATTTTGTAGAAAATATACATAAATTGTGTATCAAATAGCAGTTGCTTATTGGTTTTGGCATTTGTTTTTCAAATAAAATTTCATTATGAAATGAGCCATTTAGTTTTTATCCTGATCACATCTATAAAACTAGCTTATATGCTCCCCTTCCTTTCTGGAGTCATCAAGAAATGGTGTCACCCTAAATCTTGTTTTCCCAAAGAGTACCCTTACTTTGCCTTCTGAATGGGTTTGTGCTGTACTGCTGTCCATGTAACTTTAATGTGTAACATTTTGTGGGCTGGTTGATGTGGAAGATGGTTTTCTCAGCTGAAATTCCAACCATGCCCTACATCATTCAGCATGTGAAAGATCGTCTCTAGTAGCAATATGCAATTCCCTGGTCATTGTATGCACTGTGCTCTTTTTCTTTCCCACTGCACTGCTGAATGATTTGTTCGTTGCTATTCCTTGAAATGTTGGCTTCTCTCTTTGCTGGTATTTAGTGGTCCTCCAGATTTGTGCAGACAAGATACAGCCAGTGAATAAGTGCAACTGAAGTGTTATAGTTGAGAAAAGGGGTTTACTGTGTGGATTGGTGGAGAAGCTGTCAATTATCCTAACAACTTAACGAGAGGAGAGGGAGCAAGGAAGGAAGGGAATTCCCTGCCCGGCAGGCTACAGAAGTACAAGAGCTGAATTTTTCGATTTATGCTTTCAGTTACAATCCATTATAGACACAGACTGGTTGATTTCTAGGCTTTGTGCTCGAGATTTCACAAATCCACTTTTTAAAAACAATGGCTGCAGAAGCAAGAGATCCTGTTTTTCTTACAGCCAAAAGAAAACTGAGGGACAAGAACCAGACTGAAGAGGGAGATCCCACAGGAAACTAGCAGAACTACTTGGAGCCACAAGATTGATGGCATGGAATGGAATGCAGTCATTTCCAGCTACCTCCCTGGCATGTATCAACACATCAATGTTCCCTGCTCTGCACATGTTGAAAAGTAGAGAAAACTTCACATCCAGACTGGAGCACCTTAAGCTGTTCTTGGACTATTTCGGCTTCAGACAGAAAGTGTAACACAGGGCTTCCAGAGGAAGAAATTATGGACTGAAGACAGCTTTATGAAAAGCAGAGGCAATGACTATAAAGAATGAAGAGCTGGTGAGTAGACTGGCTCTTCATACCTCTCTAACAAAGAGGTGATGAAATTTATTTATTTATTTAGCATATGGTGTTGTTACATTAGCCAGGTGATTACAATGATAATGCGGAATAATAGTTGGCTACCTGTTTACCAGCTCTGTTGGGTACATGCTTACATGCTTTCCATGGCACACCAAAATAGGCAAGCTAACTTCACACTAGAGAAAAAGGCAAGTGGCTTTTCCTGCGGCATCTTCCAAGGTCCTTCTCCTTCTACCTAAGCTGCCTCACAAATGGATGTTGCAACTGGGAAGTGACAGCAGAATTATAACTGCCATACAAAGCTCTGGCTTCTCACCCCACGAATGTGGTACCTTTTTATCTACTTGTACAGAACATGCTTTCAAACTGCTATATGAGCAGAAGCTGAGGCGAGTGATAGGAGCTCACCATGCTACATAGTGCCAGGATTTGAACTGCAGGAGCAGAGACCATCTTCAACATCATTACGCCACTGAGCCACCATACATCTTAAGAGGATGGGAGATCGCCTACAAGTGCTATAGATCATTGCTACTCATGAGGAGACCTCAAGACAAGCAATCTACAACCAGTTTTGAGCACTGGGAATTCTTGGACTAGCCATCCTATTCAAATCATAATTGGTGCCTTTAAAAGGACACTACATTTCCATACTTCCTTTTCTAATCTCATTTGGAAATTGCTTTCCAACTTCTTTTCAGCTATTAAAAACTTTTGGATTGATAAGGTTGAAAATACCAGGTAAATGCTTTCAAACTTTAATGAAAGAAATTTTAACTAAAAGCTTAAAATTAAAAAAAATGAAATAAATAGAAAAAAATGCAATTAAGACTTTGATTTTATACAGTTATAAATAGATTGAACATGCAGATAAATTTTAAATAAGATCTTGGAGTTAATTATAAAGAATTCTTTTCATGGGAAAGTTGATTTGTGTGTTTTGCTATAACAGAAAAAAGATGTAAACAATTTTAAAAACTTGAACACTAGAGGGAACTAAAGGCTTTAATTAAATGAGAAGAATACATAAACCTGATCATGATTAAATATAACACTGGAAATGCTAATGGATATTTCGGAAATGTGGAATCAGAAGTTAACATTAAGAATGTTATCTGCAATGTATACTTCTGTGAATAGTTTATGTGAAAGAAATGGTAGAAGAAGAATAAGTTTTATCTGAAAAGACAGGCTGAGTGGAATGAAGCACCAGCACTGAAAATGGATCTATAAATCACAAGCTGCAAGGATGATATAAAGAAAAGATTGGGCATGCAAAAGAAATCAGTTGATAGTTTAAAAATCAAAAAGGAATTACAAATAATAAATCAAGACAGTGATCTAGTTAATACTTTTATGTTGGATTTGCAAAAGAGGTTTGTTAAAGCTTGGGTGAATCTCGTGAGAAGGGGTTAAAAAAAAGAAATGAAAAGAAATGAAGTTCTGTGATATTACTTTAAGATCTATTTGATCAGTTAAAATATGTGTTATTACTGAGAATTCTTAATGAACTTCTTTCTAGCACCAGGTCTGAAATGATGATGCTTTATGAATATGTTTATACACAAGATGGGATGTAGGATGAAAATTTCATTGGTTATAAATTAAGAAGAGGTGAAAAATTGTCAAAATTGTTTATACTTGTGATTAGATAGAAATCTCTTGGCCCTTTTTAATTATTATGCCAATGTTAGCATATTTTTACATCTTATGCTGTCACATAAGGCATACAACTTTTCAAGCTGGTATAAAAATGTTTAATTTGGAATGAATGTCATTCATACCTTAGTTCTGTGAATCTGTCAAAAGGGAATTATTTACTATGCTAAGAGCCATTTATCCAATATGCCAATAAACTATTCACAGATGCACCAATATTTATGATAAACAGTACATTTTATTAAAGAAGTGTAATGGCAGTGCATGGCGAAGTTATGTCTAAATTTAGACTTTGCTACAAACCATGTAGCTGTTGGATTTTCATATTTAGATTTAGACTTCCTTGATTTTGCTTAATTAAGAGCATTATGAAAATTCCTAATAATCATATATGCATTGGCTCCCAGTCTGAGCTTATCAGCAAGCAGTTTTAAAGCCATACATGATTTAACACCCAATTACTTGTTTCTTTATCAAACCCAACTACTTGTTTTCTTTATCAATTTCTTTAATGCCATGCCTTCAAATATATTACTGAAAAAGTCATCTTTTCAATGATGACTCTGCATCATATAAATGCACTCTCTAATTGCTTATGTTTGTCTGAATTTAGTATCTTTTTTTAAAAAGAAGGAAGGAATACAACTGTTCAAACTACAGTATGAGAAATGATTAAAACCTAAGATTAGCACAGCCTTGATCTAAACTATTTTTATGATATTTCAAAGGTTTCATATCCTATTTGTCTTCTAAACACCATCTAAGAGTCAATTTGCAGCTGTTTGCTTTTTGCTCTGCTGCTCAGATAAATGGTACTTACAAGAAAATTCTTTTAGTATATGCTTACAAGTTTTGGGAAAGGAGAAAAGATTTTAAAATCCTCAATTTTCAATTATTTCCTCACTAAATGTTTTAAAAACCATTCCTGTTTTTAGATATATAATGTTTGTATTGTGAGGGGTCCTTGGTGCTCTTTGAATTTGTTTGGGGTTTTTTTTTTGCAAACATTCAGGTAATTAGTTGTTTGTATTGTAGATATTATATTGCGCATGTGAGGTTGAACTGATGAAAAGACCACCAAAAGATTCGTTGATCCAAGGAAAACAAGGTTTATTACGCGTCTGCAGAGGCGGGTTCCCTCAGGCATTGAAGGAACCCAGAGCAAAATTCAGGCAGTATTTTTATATCCTAACTGTCCACCCCCTCGTACGAGGGCTTGGCTCACATTCTTTCTGTTTTCAAATTGACACATATATTTTTTTAAAGGTTTATGCGTTTCCCTATCTAGCAAAAGCAGTTACACAGTTTCTGACACATCAGCACTTTATTACAATTCCCCATTGTTCTAACCTCATTCTGTTTTTTTCTCTCTTATGCACAAACTGGAACACTTCCTTATTTGGTAGAGCTACTGTGTTTGAGACACTTCCTTATTTAATTCAATGGGCCATCCAACATGACTTCGGTTCTGCTCACACGCAGAATGGGGAATATATTAAATGTATATTAAAAATAATTGCAAATGGGTTCATGTTCATGATTATGGCATATGAATATTCAGGAAGTTGCTGAATGTATGCTTATTCGAAATATACATAGTAAATCTGTTCTGAGGTTTTTTTTAATCTCTGAATCATATGAGTGATGAATGAAAAGTAATACCTCCAATATTATAAATTGCCAACAGATCTCTGAAGTTCTGATATGATCTTGAGCATCTATTTCTTCAGTGATGTGAGAAAAATTTGTATCACTATTGTTCACGAAGTCATGTGATAACTGTACTGACATAAAAATGGTATTTTGCTAGACCAAAACAAAATGTAAGTAATTTATTTGTGTGATTTAAAACAAAGTGGACAATTGTGATTGCAAACTATGAGTTTCACATGAAAAAGTTGATGGACAATTAACCAAGCTTAGTGCCTCACCAAAGTATATGGATCACATTATTGAGGTTCTTCAATATCAGGTTTGTGAGGTCCTTACAAGCTGATGGGAGAGAAGAAAGCTTTACAAGTTGAAATTTGCCTGTAATTGTTGTCACACTTTGAGAATGAAGTTGAAGAAATTCTTCACAGCATTGTGACAGTGATTAAAAATAAGGCTCATCATTATGACCCAGAAAAGAAATATCAGCCCATAAAATATAATCACAGTTTCACATGTGAAAAAAAACCTGCAGAACCAAGCTTTAGCAGGATGCAGAAGGTGTCAATTATGTGGTATTCCTTGGGCCTGACACCACTGTAGCTCATAATGGTACATTGGAAGTCTCAAAATTCTGTTACAATCAGGTAAACCATTCAGAAGCACAAAAAGGGAATTCTGCAATCTGACACTAGGCTTCCCATTTCATGAGCCATCCAATAGACAATTTTAAAGTTGAATTTTACAATCTTTACCCTTCTCACTATAAAGACTAGACTTGGCACCATGCAACTTCTACCTTTTCCAATCAGTTCATTTGAAAAGATAAATAACATAGTAGTTTTTTGTAATATAAATTAAAAGTATAAGTACCCTTTATGAATAGTATTGTTGGACAAAATAACCCGAAGGTAATTCTTGTAGATGTAACATGTTATTAATGAATAATCTGAATAATGAATAATCTATTAATGAATTATCTGAACAACACATAAAGCAGAGTTGGTTGTCTTTTGATGAAAAAATTTTGTGGTCAGTATTATACTGCTGAGCTGATTTAAGTGGAAAGAATTCCTTTCGTGAAAGCAGTTATTTATATAATGAATTGGATTAGTCAGGTTGAACTTCTTTGTAGGGCAAAGTTTGACTGAAAATAACAACTGGGCAATATGAAGTTCCTAAGAGATCAATCTGAAAGTTCCCTGTGAGGATTATTTCCAGTATAAAGCAAAGGGAAAATCACTTGCCCAAATACTTAGTTGAAACTGAAAATCTGGCTTGCATTACACTATTAAATTCCACAATAAAAAAATAACAGAATAATGGAGTTGGAAGGGATCTTGGAGGACTTCTAGTCCAACCCTCTGCTCTGGTAGGAAGCCCTATACCATTTCAGACAAATCGTTGTCCAATCTTTTCTTTAAAACTTCCAGTGTTGGAAACTTCTGGAGGCAAATTTTTTGACTGATCGATTGTTCTGTCAGGAAATTTCTAATTGTCAGGAAATTTAGTATTTTGTTGTTTATTACTAAATTTACACCTTGTCTTTCTGTTAGGAGAAGATACAGAAATGAATAAGATAGATCTGAAAATAAAGCAAAGCAAGAAATAATGAAACCTATTGTTGCATAACCAGCCTTGCAGATACATACTGATTGATTTTCTCAGTTCTGTTTCCCATATTTACACAGTGGCTTATATATTATGCTAAGTGTGTGTAAGCTAAGCCTGGACACTCATGTGATTTTGCTTCATGATATAAGCACAAAATAAAATAAAGATAAGTAATCTACTCAAATGGTAAACAATATATAGATAATAGCGTCCAAATACCCTTCTCCAAAGAGGAAAGAAGTTGATCATGCATTTGCAGCAGGATGTAGAGACTACTATACTGACCTGAGCACTAAAGAACAATGCAAGTTCAAAGAGTAACATTGAATTTTGAATTTGTTCCTTTAGGATAATGTGACCACACTGATTGCTGTTACAGTCTTTGCCATAAGGAAAGAGTTACCCATATTGACATGCCCTTGTGTTGTCTGGATTTAATTTTAGATAATAGTCTACAGTATGATCCAAACAGAATCTCAACACATTTGAAGATAGTAGTTAAGACATGAGTGCTATCACTATGTAGATGGCATCCAGCTTCCCTCTTCCTAGTGATCATCCCCAGCCACATTTTATTATGTTAAAAAACACTGGAGATATAATGGAATCTTGGGATACAAGAATCGAACAGTAATCCCTTTCCCCAGTTTTTTGAGGTGGGGCCAAACTACGATAAAGCTGTGCCTCCTCTTCCCTAAGTAAGTTCAACAAAATATCATGGTTGATGATGTCAAAAACTACCAAGATACCTAAGAGCGCAAACAAGATCACATCTTCCTCATCATACTTTTTCAGCAGATCATCCAAGTGCAGTCTCTCTCTCTCATGCTCCAGTCCAAAACTGGATTTAAATGAAAGTAGTAAATCAGTTTCATTCAGAAGTATTTGGAATTACTTAGTTATAATCCACCATCACCTTGACCAGGAATGGTAAATTCTAAACTAACCTATACTACTAAAAAGGGAAGAACCTTTGAGTTATAACTTCATACAATTTTAAATAATAGTACTGTAACGTTATTAATATGGTTGGTCACACTGCCAACCAGATATTTAAATTGGATTTGGCAATTCTGTCCACATGTCGAGTTCCCTTCCCAAGTTGTTGCTAGATACATAATGTGAAATTACAGCTGCCAGTTCTTTAGCTTGGTTTTCCTACATAACAAGTTTATCCCTAGAACCTAGAATATCATCATATGGGCATAGAAAACATGTGGATCCAAGTAGTGTGTTCTTTTGTAATTGACAGATGGAAATGTTGTCAACAAGCATATTTTCTAAATTTTCTAAAAATTGAAGATTTTTTTTTTGCTATGTCATTCAGTGTGCCATAACCACTGGAATGATCATAGCCAGTTTATGCCATAATCTTTCAACTTCATATTTCAGATACTTTGTGATCTCCAATTCTTTGTCTTCTCTTCTATATCTCTTGAAACAATTATTCACATTTTTTTATTTTTCAACCATTTGTCAAATTTTACAAGCACAACCATAAGTTATGAGACAAGACTTTTATCAGTTTGTATATCACTATAGGGATGTATAGTGAATAGTCATGTGTTTTCTTGTTTTTAGTTCAAACTGTCCAGTGCATCTTGTGTCCAGTTAATAATTCCAACAGTGTATTGTACCACACATGTGCCTCATGTATTGACAGATTTTATGATGTTTGTACTATTCAATTTTACATGTAGCTTTTTTCTCACTCTTTGCATATATTCTCTAGTAATCATATTCTCCTCCATGCTGCATTGAAGGTTGACTCCTTCCTATGACATCATTTAGCTGAGTCTGTACTAAGATATAAAAGCCAGCCCCCGGGAGAAACCCCAGCTTTTGACTCAGCTCCTTTCAGTCAGTAGCTGTGTCTCTGAAAGTG
>BHFT01040021.1:0-27013 GCA_004320025.1 Laticauda laticaudata
CATATATCTGTAAAAAAAAAAAAAACCATATTCTTTCTCCATTTCTTTGTCAAATCTCATTTGTAGATTTGAGTTTCATTTATTTTAGAATAAAATATATTCTTTTGAAATATTATTGTAATGGCCACAAATGATGGAATTGCTGTTATACTTCCCTCCCCCCTCCAAAAAAAATCCAATGATCCTGCTGTTCAACAGTAGAACAGGCTACTTTAGTAAAACTGAATTCATATTCCTCAGAAGTGTTTTACATTTTTTGTTTTTTTAAGATAATGATTGGTATTGTATATAGAAATTCTCAGTCATCCAGGTCATGATTTTCCAAAAATGCTTTTTTTCCCCAGGAGACAACTGGATTTTTTGGGTTTTTTTCTTTAAATGGTGTGGGACTAGGAATGAATTTCCAGAGGAAAAATTGCACACTAAAGGAGCCAGGAGCACTACTCAGGTGACTCTGAGGACAGAAGTAAACCACCAAGTGCTTCAGTGACCCTCTTAAAGGATGCAAATGACCAGCTGCCTACAAGAAACATAAATCCTTCCATTCCCCACTATCCTGTCAGAGCTGAAGAAGCTTCTTGGATGAGAAGCAAAACATATTTGAAAGAAAAAACAAAAAAGTCCAGCTGCCTCCTGGGGAAAAAAAAAAAAAAAAAGCATCTCTGAGACAATTGGTGTTGCAGTGTGTGGGTTCCCAACCTCTGTGAGCTGTTTGAGACCAGGCCACAGAAATGGCAGTTGAGCGCATGCACACCTGCATTCCCACTTGCACGACCAGTGGTGGGATTCAAAACATTTTGCGACTGATTCTTTGTGCATGGCTTGGTGGGTGTGGGAGGGGAAGGATACTGTAAAATCTCTATTCAGAGGTGACATTTGCCAGTTCTCCAAACTACTCAAAATTTCACTACCGGTTCTTCAGAACTGGTCAGAACCTGAATACCACCTCTGACATCGATCCCATTTGTATAAGGGGTGGATGTGTATACACACCACTTGCGCAAATGGACCTGCAGGCCCGTGCACATGCTTGCCAGCCACTCACGTGGAACCATCCTGTCTCCCCTCCCCTCCAGTCCACAGAGCCAGAAAGGTTGGGGATCTCTGTTGTAAATGGATATTGATTTTCAGTAGCGGATTTTCTGCTTCATCAAGAAGCTGGATTACATGACTTAGGATTCTTTCCAACTCCATGAGCACTAATCAGAGGTGGTTTTCAGCAGGTTCTGACCAGGTCTGGAGAACCAGGAGCAGAAATTTTGAGTAGTTTGGAGAACTGGAAAATACCACCTCTGACTGGCTCCGCCCCCATCTATTCTCTGCCTCCCAAGTCCAAGCTGATTGGCTGGGTCTTCTTTTGTTGTCCTGCACAGGAGAATGGAGCTGGAAAGCAGGTTAATGGGTTGGGGTGGGAATGAAGATTTTACAGTATCCTTCCCCTGCCATGCCACCAAGCCATGCCCACAGAACCAATAGTAAAAAAAAATTTAATCCCACCCACTGGTACTAATGTGACAACAAAACCATACAATGTGACCCAGACTGGTAAAGATATTTTAAATGCAAGGATATAGGACAGTGGTTGCCAACCGGTGGGCTGCAGCCCACTGGTGGTCTGCGAGAAAATTTTGGTGGCCTGCAGAGAAAAGTCATCCCCAGATCACTCACCCCCCCAAAGCAATTAACACAAGGAACACAAGGATGCACCGTACACATGGCACACTGGAACGCTCCCCGCCCACTCACTCCTTACCTGGCAACCTTGCTTTCTAAATTGCTATTTTTCCTCCCCCCCCCCAACCATCAGTTGTTCTGCTATGCCCAGAGATTTAGATTAGCGAGAAAGCAGGGTTGGATTTCTTGCTTTCTAGCTAATCTTTATATCTTTATACCTTCCTTAGGACTGAAGCTTCTATTATTCACTACAGACTCAGGTA
The DNA here is from genome assembly GCA_004320025.1 of Laticauda laticaudata. Lineage (NCBI taxonomy): Eukaryota > Metazoa > Chordata > Lepidosauria > Squamata > Elapidae > Laticauda > Laticauda laticaudata. The sequence goes on from BHFT01040021.1 coordinate 1,938, forward strand.
GCCGATGGCAGATAGATAGATTTCTGAATGAATCTGTGATTCTATGAGCAATTCAATCTGCCTGCCTGCTTTGCCTGATTTTGGATAAAAGTTGCTCCTTTTTTATAAAAAATTCAATATTTACATAAAAATTTATAATATTTACATACAAGCCATGCTCAGCCAGTCACATGACCACCAAGCCACACCCACAAATTAGGCCACACCCACAGAACCAGTTGTAAAAAATTTGAATCCCACCCCTGGCTCTGTGTGTTTGTGTGTGTGAGAGAGAAAAAGAAGGGAAGAGGTTAAATTAGATCTCTCTCTCTCTCTCTCTCTCTCTCTCTCTCTCTCTCTCTCTCTGCCACCAACATCAGCAAGCCACCATCAGTCAAAATTCATATTAGTGGTTCCTAGGATTTAAAATTATGAGTGTTTGATGGGTCCATGGAATAAGGAGGCAGGACACGGCAGGAACGGTAAAGGTTTCTTTCTTGAAGTTTAAATAAAAAAACCCTCAGCCGTGGCAGGCACCGGCTGTTTGTAGCTGGTGTTGTCCAAGGCTTCAGTCATTGATGGAACTTTATTTCTCCTGCCAGTAGCTGGGCCAATGAGTGGAGTCTCTTAGCCAACTCCACTCTATGGCCATATTTGATAATATTTAACAATGAGTTTGGTGGTCCCTGAGTTCCAAAAGTTGGTGACCCCTGGTATAGGAGGAATGCCAAAGGTCACCTTCAAGGGCAATTTAGATGTATGAAATATACAGTAGCATCTGATTAAAAATAGATACGTAATGTATTAATATTTTCTCTTTCTTTAGCAGTTTACTTCCAACTCATATGATTGTACATACTAAGAGAAGTGGCTATAGCCAAGAAATAGGCTTTGTAGTCCACTACGATAATTTATTATATATATAAGGAAATGTAGATTCAGTCCATGGCATTTAAAGGAATTGAAAAAGCTACAATAGAAAAGAATCTCAGGTAATTATTTGTCCACCAGTTTCTCATGATACTCTTTGGCTGATTTGTTGAAATAATTTAGAATTGTTGTGGGTTTACAATTATATTAAGCACATTTTCCTATTTTATTTTCATTGATTTTATACAATTATTTTCATAATATTACATAATTATATATAGTACAACTATTTATGAAAAAATACATCTTAATCTTTAATAGTTCTGCTGTCTGAAAATATAAAGAAGATACTTTCTGAACAAATAAAATATTTTCCTTTAGGTCTGGAAATCTGCAGTTGTCACTCTGGTTTAATCTAATGCCCATGAGAAGGCATGGATGAAATCACAACATTCCTTTCATATATTCCTCAGCAAGTGATACTGATATGGAGGCACTACTGAGGGAGACATACAATAAACACTATCATACTACTACTATTACTACTACTACTACTCTCATGTCAGGAGCACCGAAATGATTATCCAACAACATTATTATTGCTGAGAGACACACAGCTAGGGGCTCCTTTCATGTCCCCATTAAGCTGCCCACCAAAGTGGTACCTGTTGAGGTAATTCCCTGTTAGGAGAATGAGCGCATACAGGGAGACGTATTTGAGAGTGGTGTTTGAATAATACACACACAGCATACGGATACACTGTACAGTAAATATAGGTTTTTTTAACTTTCAATAAAGGTTTAAGCAAAGTTCAAACACAGTCCAAAGTCATTCACAGGTTCGGCAGTCAGTGTTCAATTCAGGGATAATCCAATAACAAAGTCCAGTGTCAAAAACAGTTCAGTAACAGACTTACATCAAATCCAGGAATATCAGTCAGTTAAGAGGAATGGCAATATTGTCCAACAGAAGGAAACAGAGACTCACTAAGACTTCTTCTGAGACTAAGACTAAGACTAAAATAATCCAGGTTTCTGGCTGCATCTTATGGCCATTTGAGAAACCACACCCAATTATACTTTTAGGATTCTCTTACAGAGACAGTATTAAAATGTCTATCCTGGTTTATATATTTCCAACCCAAATACCTGTTAGGTGACTTATATTCCTAACAGTACCCATCTATCTACTCATGATTACCCGCTTTCGAACTTCTGGGTCAGCAGGAGTTGGAGTGAGTGATTGGAGCTCACCCCATCTCATGGCAACAACTGGGTCTTGAACATGAGCCTCCCAAAATCAGCCCAGTGTCCTAACCATGTGAGCATTCCTCCCCTATCATGCTTCGTAGTATTTCTAACCTTTTTATCATAGTTCCTCTCAATTTTGCATTGCACAGACTGCACCTAGAACATCTATTCTCTGTATACCAAATTGATAAACTGGAGTGTGTCCAAGAGAAAGCCATCAAGGTAATAAAGGTCTGGGGGAAAAATGTTATGAGGAATGGTTGGAGATAATGGATATGGTTAGCTAGAGAAGAGAAAATGGCTGCCATGTAGAAGAAGGAGCAGAGTTTAACAATTGAGGACAAAATGAGGCTTAAATTGCATAGATTTTGTCTGGACATCAGAGAAAAATCAATCCTAATGGTAGGAGTTGTTCAGCAGAGGAAAGAACTGCCTTACAAGATGATGGCTTCTCCCTTGGTGAAGGTTGTTAATAACAATTGGGTGTTCATTTGTCAGAATTTGCTTTAATAGTGGATATCTGCTCTGGACAAGAGGTTGGACTAGATAACTCCAACATCTCTTTCAAGTTCAACCCTCACATCCTATGCTCATTTTAAAAGGTGGGAATCTGAAGTATAAAACTAATAAGTAAATTACATGATATTTAATCTAACTTTGTTCTTAGAGAAAAATAGACATTCATGAAGTTTAGAAGTCCCTTTGGCATGCCCAACTTGAATAGTTCATTAATGTTTTCATTCCACATTAGCTCTAATTTGGTTACTCCTCTTTTCTTTCTGCTTATTTGCTACCATCTTCTTTTGCTTTCAGCTATCTATGAAACAATCTTGATATCAAATATCCCAAAATAGCATTTCTTTTTGGTTGTTGTTTGTTACCTCAGTTTATAAAAGTACCATTTCTGAATGATCAAAACTTCTTTACTGTGCTAAACCCCAAGCTGTTTTTTTTACTTTACATGTTTAAGGACAATGTGAATGAATGTGCGTGAGTCCTTGTCTTGTCACCAAGTGTAGCAATGCTGCCATAAATCTTTCTCTCTGCACCTAGGAACAGATACAAATTAAATACTTAATTTATATGGGCGGCTAATACACTCATGTTAGACATATTTCTTGCTTTCCAACTATGCCATCTCCATTATCTACCCCTTTATTTGGAGCAGAGATAATGGTGGCTGTGCAACGTTTTGGATTTGAGGATTAAAAGGTTCCTTTGTGTGTCTGCTTGTGTGAATGTGTATGTGAGATTGAATATAGCAATTTGTTAAATGTGCCCTTTCCCAGGATCACAATTTTGTTTCATTCTCATAGTGTTATATTTTTCTTTTAAAATTAAGTAGGTAAAGCCTAGAGGAATCTATTTTGTGAAGCATTAACACATTTAATAAAGGGATGAATAATACAGTTAAAAGTTTTGCATTAGAACAGGTTCTATGAGCCAAAGAGAACAGAATTATTAGCATCATAATAGTCTTAAAATTCTAAAGTTGTGCCATTTCAGACTGCATAAGGATTGTATCTTTAAAATTCACCTTTGCTTAAAAAAAAATCCTCTGCAGGAAAAAAAACTAAAACTGGAGAAATAGGGCACTGCTTTCTCCTGATACTTTAGTTTTTATGTTAAGGAGTATTTTTATGAGGGAAAGATTCAAGGCTTCCAGGGCATAGTACAATTCACTTTAACAATTCACCATTCTAACTACGCAAGTAATTTTATTTCCTGCATACAAACTACTGTTATTCTATATTGTATTGTTGGAAGTTAAGATTATGAAATAAGGATCATTAATATTTTATAGATAAAGGGCTGAGGTAAACAATGATTGATTTAGTCACAATAATCCAGGAAATTCCTGTCTGAGAATTTCAATATAATTTTCTAAGTCAACTTCTTAAAACTCTCAGCCAAATCTATAAATGCTTGCATAGGAACACATTCTGTCAAACTCAGCAGGAGTCATTTATTTCTGAATACATGTGTGCATAGTATTAGGCCGCAAAGCAAAATCCTTCCCCCCCTCCCTTACCTTGAGAGATTCATTTATAATCACTAGGACTTACTTCGAAATAAAAAATATTATTAATCAGTCCATTAAATTCATTGCCCTGAAAGGAAAGATTCTGAGCAGGCTTCAAACCAAACTGGAATTACTCCATTCAAATCATACTGCTAGCTTCATAATAGAATTAATGTTATTTATAAAGACAAAGACAAACTGCAAAATACAAAAATAGGTTATTGGTCTCAATCTCGTCTCTTTTCATTTACTTGCTGGGAGAGGGTTTTTGGCAGAAATTATGTAATATGAATTAGCTATTAATTTCTTTTCCAGTAAAAAAAAATATTCTAAATGGTTATTGTGTCACTATTTTATTCAAAGGCGTAAGATTGGTTGCTGCTGCCAGTCAAAGAGGCTTAATTATTTCATTGCATTTCAATTTTCAGGAACAGTTTAGTTCATGACTGCTTCTTATCTCTGAATAGAAATATAAAACCAGGGTTGTTAAAGCAGTCAGGTTCTTCTTGACATCAGTATATTGGCTGATACAGAGTGCCTTTGAAAGCAAGTTGACCCAGAAGATTAAGCACAAAAAGAAGTATATACTGTTATTCTGGCTGTCAGTTTGCAAAGTCATAGCATGCATTTCCATATTTGGTCAAATAAATTGTCTTGTGAATCAATTCAAGTAAAGCTACACATTTACAGCTTCTTCCAGCTGCTGAAACTTCTGTTGGTTGAGGTTTAGGCCCAATTGGTTAAACAGATAAAACCTCTTTTCAAGCAGGCCCACAATTCCCTAGAAATCGACCTTTTGTCATGCTGTATTATGTTAGTGTTCAAACACAAGTTAAGAGAATAACCATGTCTGAATCCAGGTGGTTATAAAAAAAAACACAGAGCCTACGATTATATGTGAACCAGCAGCAATATTTTGGGAATAGGTTCCCCCTCTATTCATGTACACATAATTGTTGCACTATGGAAGTGGGATCCATATATTTTAATTTAAAAACATATTTTTTGATAATGTTCTTATTTCAATAATTACCTTTTATCTGAGACTATTGATAGCCTTTATCAATTTGTTGTTTTATTCTATTGTTGTACACCATAACCCACAGTTGCTTTCTGCAAGATGGGTGGCTATATAAATCTGAATAATAAATAAATAGAATGTTCCCATGATGGCATGTCCAAGGATACCAAGAGCAAGAGCAAATATCACAATGACAGCTTTTTCTGTATCCTGTGTCAGGGGTATCAAACTAATGGCCACAGGCTGGATGCATCACGTGCAGGCCATGCCCACCCCAGCTCCATGAAGGGGGGGGGGGAGTTGCAAAACATCACATGATAGCAATGTGAAGCCGCGAGTTTGACACCTGTGCTACAGATATTGACTACATGTCCTTTAAAAACATCTGAAGATCTTCATTATCATAAAATTGAGTTAAAAGAACAAATTGAGTTTATTATTAGTGAGTTTACTGTTGTTAATGATGGAAATACTTCAAAAGTTAAAAAGAGGTTAAAGTTTAAAAAAGATAATTTCTATACATCTTACATCTGTGCATATAAAGCTTAATTTTTTCAAAACTATCCATAATATCCTTCAAGGGTTTGCATTCAACAGCATCCATAGAATTCACCACTTTCTTCACAAGGACAAAAGTAACATTATGAACCCACATTGAAAATCGCACCCTCTAGAGCAGTGATGGGGAACCTTTTGAGCTTGGCATGTCAAAAAATTGGAAAATTGACTCTGCTGGTGGGTCACTTCTCCCTCCCTCCCCCAACAAAATAAAAACAATTCTCTACCTTCCCTCATCTAGGTCTTGCTGGCTGGGGAATTCTGGAAGTTGAAGTGTACAGATCTTAAAGATGCCAAGGTAGGACACCCCTTATCTAGAGACATAGAGATACAGCTATTTCCATGTCCATCTGGTTTTTCCTGATTTCACCTGTCATCTGAGATTGCGCATGTGCCAATGGAAGAAAAAGCTCCCCCCCTTTTTATGGCAAAGACTTCAAAACTGAGCTTAATCCAGGTCATTTTATTAACAGTATTATGGGAAATGGTTGCCCTTCCTTTTTTTATTGGGATGTTTTTCCAACTGCCTAGACTGGGATTTCATGTGGGAACAGTATTCCAACCTGGCTTATCCTGCTCTAAGAACTCTACTTAATTTGGAGGAATCACTCAAAGCTAAGAGCTGCTTCTTTTCATCAAGGGCGCTACAAAGATTCTTGTGGCAGCTGCTCTCTTCTTCATTTTGCTCAGGTAAGAACCTTTTAAAAAACCCTTTCAGGTTTCAAAGTTTAATTGTTTTAAACAGCTGCTTTTCACTGCTGTTTTATGGCCTGTTTTTATGTTACTAGTCTTTTTTTATGGTAGCTGATGTTGTTCATTGCCCCAGGAACTAATTACTTGAATGGCAGTATTTAAATATGCCACATCAAGGCATCTCTTCTTAAGAAAGGAAATGCCGCCTTGGAGAGGGAAGCTTAAGCTCAGCTCTATAATTGTGGTTTATTTCTCTCTTCCTCCAGCTCTGATTTTTTCAATTCTTTGGGATAGCTAAATATATATATATTTATATTGTAACTTTCACTCCTTTGCAAAGGTATAGAATAAAATAACAAATTGTTTTCTGCTTTGAAAATACCCCAGATTTTCAGAAAGCAAGAAGCTCAGATAGGGGAACCACAACAATCTGCAGCATACTGGTATTAACCACTGATCTGTTCTCAAAAAAAGGGAATGCTTGGCAGTCATTGTCACTGTTATTCATATGTGAAATTGATGCTTTGTTTTTTTGTTTTCCTAAACAGATAAGAAACAGATGACTTTTTGCCAGGAGATGAGAAACTCAAAGTGCTTACAAGGCTCCAGGGCCATTATCTAACCCTAATTACCCCAACTGGATCCTGCTGTGAAAAGAGCATCAAAATGGTAGGCCTTGAAAAAAATTGAGCAATCAACTATAAAAGCCTGATTTCCCAAGTGGGTGTTATAATAAATTTAAAAGCTAACTCATTAATTGGTCTCAGATTGACATGGGAAATTGATTTCCGCAAAACCATAAATGGAAACAGAACAGACTAAAACAAGAGGTTAGAAACCAAGTTTTTCCTTCCTCAGCTAAAATTAAGAACAGTTTGTCCCTTGGACCCTCCAAGTTAGTACATATGAGGACAATCAATCCCTTAGATTGAAATTGGTTAAAGTAAATTTATTTCAACTTTGGTTTGATTTGTCTCCAAATTTCCTCCATTTGACTGGAAATATATTTTTAGAAATGAGTAAGTAACAGGAAAAACAAGTCTAAGCTCACCATTACAAAGGTTAACATGTTCTTTCAGAGTACATTGGGATGTAATATCTAACAATTTGTTGTTATCTAACTGCTGCTGGAATGTCTACATACATTGTAAAAAATAAAATTACAACCTTTGGTTTTTGATATTGACATGTGTAGATGTAATGCAGGGGTGGGATTCCAATTTTTAACAACTGGTTCTATGGGCATGGCTTAGTTAGTGGGCATGGCTTGGTTGTCATGTGGCTGGGTGGACATGGCTTGGTGGTCATGTTGTTGGCTGGGTGTGGCCAACTCAATATCACTCACATTGAGGCACACATCTCTCGCCTGGCATTTCATGACTGTGGGGATGCTGCAACAGTTGTAAGTGTGAAAAAGGGTCATAAGTCACTTTTTTCAGTGCCATTGTAACTTTGAATGGTCACTCCACACAAGCAAAATACCAGCAAAGGAGGGGAAAAAAACTCCAGAGAAGTTCCTGAGATAGGAAATCTAGTCCTGCCCAGAATGTAATAAGGGTTAATGGAGAAGCAATTTCTGAAAGCAACACCAGAATGTTTCCTTCCTGCCTTCCTTACAGGATTAGTCCAGTAATTTCTTCTAACAAAAGGTTCTCGGAACTGCTTAAAATGTTAACAACTGGTTCTAGCGAATAAGTGTGAACTGGTAGAATCCCACCCCTGGTATAGTGCCATTGCAGAAAAAAAATTAGTACTTAGTCATGACAAGGAAGAACTAAAATATTTACTTTTTTAAAGTCAGGACACATAGCTTTATGTTGGGAAATCTTTAAAAAAATAAAATGAGCTTTCTTTTTAAAAGCATGGTAAGAGAGCCAATATTTTAATGGTGTCTTTTCTGGTGACATTTTTATACTTCAGGTTTGGTGACATTTTTATACTTCAGGTTTGGATTTAGTGTGTAAAATGTTAAAGGTTAATAAAAAATGTATTTAAAAAGAAAAGAGCAAACAAGAAGAGTCCTTTCTAATTTGAAGCAGAATATTCCTAGGGAGGGAAGGAGAGAGGGAGGGAGGAAGGAAATAATAATAGTGCAAATATTATATACATTGTTAATTTGTTTGATAATCTAAGTTTACTGATTGCACAGAGAAAAATATTTTTTGGTTAGAGATCTTATAAACATCTTATTCCAAGTTTACTTTTCAGGTAATTATACAGTTGACTATAATTCATTCAGTTTGCCACTGTCAATATTGATTGATTGACAAGGATTCTGTAGTACAGTGGTGTCAATACTACCCAACTCACACTGTTAGTAATCTTGACATGTCAGAAATAATCCACCTGATATTGGCCCATAGCTATCAATCTAAAGCCCATGTCACACTGCACCAATGGATGGAAAGAGGTGTAAAATGGAGAGAAACACTTGCCATCCATTAGTTAACGTGATTCATCCATTCTGTACTCACTGCCTCCGTTCTTCATCCTCTCTATCCATCCAGCATCCGTCAACTGAGGTTCCATCCGCTCAAAAAGTTTTGAGCTGCTCAAAACTTTTGAGCTGCTCAACTTTTTGAGCCTAATTTTGAGAGAATGTATCCAACGTCCGTATCTGCATCCGCAATGCATACTGGGAACATCCGTTCTACATCCGTCGTCATCTGTTACACACCGCTATATAATCGCTAGGCATCACCGCTGCGCATCCACGCAACTCAATCCACTCCAGCGATAAACGGACACAAGGGAGGAAGTGAAACGGACGTGGAACGGAACGCGCAGCATAAAGTAGCACGGACGGAGAAAGGATTGAAAGCGGATGCAGCTCGAAAGGAAAGCATTTCACGGAAAAAAAATTCGCAGAGGGGACCGATCTCAGATATTAAGGATGTCTAGAGGACGCCTAGAGGATGCAAAAAGGACACCTAGTGGAAAACCTATATTCCCTATAAAAAGGGGGAAGAACTCACCTGGATCTCAACTTTTCAGTCCAGCAGCCTTGCTGTGCAGACCTCTGCAGCCTTCATCTTCACACTCTTTTGGGTAGCCACCATCATATTCTGCAACAGTGCGAAGCCATCTTACAGGGTCTTTCAACTGTTGTCTATACGGTAAGAAAAGGAGGCGGCCAAGAAGTGTCTGGATCCAAAGATGGATCAGGAGAAGAGCAGAGTACGGACTGTACAACAAGCTGATGGTGAGGCTGAGGAACGAAGACCCTCGTGCATTCCAGAACTTCATGAGGATGCCTCCAGCCATGTTTGATGAAAGTTTGTGGAGCGGCTGAAGACCCAGATTGACCAAGGCAAACACCACACTTCCGGCCCAGCCTGGACCCTGGGCTCAAGGTGGCACTGACTCTGCACCACCTGACCTCAGGGACCACCTACAGGAGCATGCAGTATGGCTGCAGGGTGCCACACAACACCATCAGCATTGTGGTCAGAGAAGTGGTGCAGGCCAGCCATCGAAGGAATAACCTGGAGCAGCTCTTCCAGTGCCCCTCCACTGAAGAAGGCTTGGAAGAAAGTTGCAGAGCAGTGGTATCAGAAGTGGACTTCCCCACACCTTGGAGCCATAGATGACAAGCACGTGGCCCTGCAAAGCTCCAGGCCAAGGTCGGGGTCCACTTATTTCAAAACTCAAGGGCTTCTTCAGCAATCAATCTCTTCTCCATGGTCGATGCTGACTAAAGTTCATGTACATCGATGCTTCAGGACACGGCTCATGTTCCGATGCCCAGAGTATAAAAACCCAATGACCTCAAGGAGGGGCGGAACGCAACTCTCTCATGGGGCTCTCCAGATCCAGACCCCTGCCCAACAACACAAAGATGTGCCCTACTTCATCGTGGGTATGACTCCTTCTCCCTCAGAACCTAACCTCATGAACCCGACACTTCCAGATGCCTCACCCGTGAAGAGAGGATCTTCAACTACAGGCTGTCCAGGGCAGAAGGCGGGTGGTGGAGAATGCCTTTGCATCTGGCCAACAGGTTCCAGGTACTTCTCACGCACCATGCAGCATCGCCAGCAGACCGTGAGGAGGATCGTGGAAAGCTTGCTGCATCCTGCACAATCTCATGCGCACCCGCTACCCAGTCTTGCAGAACAGCTCGGGGACCTCCAACAAGGCAATGGGGACATGGACCTGGGGACATGGAGGCAAGGGCGAAACCTGATAGAGCACTAAAATGTGCAAGGCCAACAGAGCTCACGTGAAGGGAAGAAGCAGCGCAACCTCCTGAGACACTGGTACAAACTCCCCAGCTGGAGCAGTGGAGTGGCAAAGACAGGATGATAGATGATTAATGGATGCTTTCCTTCAGCCTGTCTCATCACAACTGATGAGATTGGGCCATGTATGTTGGGTGGGCCTACAATGAACAGGGCATTCAATAAAGAGTTAATGTTTATCGTTGACATGTTTGGATGAATGATTGCATTATTATTGATATAAAGGGCCATAGGTGTGGCACCTGGGAGGGTGGACCATATAGTCCCACTATGCTTGCACTGGAAGTTTTATCACAGCTATTACCCTCCAAAACGTATCTGTGCCCATCCCACAGGTACCCTCTCCATGCCACAGCTATTACCCATTCCACAGGTATCCCTTGCCCATCCACATGCTATTACCCCATCCCAAGGTATCCCTCCCCATTCCCAGCAGCTTATTACCCATCCCAAAGTGTATCCCTGCCCATCCCGCTGCTATCCTTAACCATCCATACAAGCATGCAAAGGCTTCAACCATTTCTAAAAGTTTCCATCAAAGACTTTATTGACAAAAATAAATGAAGCAAGTGTGTGAAGCAGATGATAATCTTTATTAAATACAAACCTGTAAAGAAAAATGACCTAAGTTCAAGTGTCAAAAGCAAAAATAAAGTCAACAGGTTAGCCACCCAGTCTCTGGCACTCTTCTCAGTCGTCCTGAGGCATTCCCTATCGTCTCCGGGGGTAAAGGGTCCAGGTGCTGTGCAGTGAATGCTGCTGGAGTGCTTGGTCTGAAGCGCCATTTGGGTGCTGGCCCTGAGAGGACAACAGGCGATGGTGTGGTTGAGGAATGCTCTCAGACAGCTGGCTTAGCCCCGTGAATGTTGAGCCCGTTCCTCCATGACATGGGGGTAGCCCAATACCGATGACAGATGCTTCTGAAGCCGGCTTGACTGTGGGGTGGGAGGAAGGAGCACGTGTAGTGGGCGCTTGTTCTGGTCTGCAGCTTGGTGAGGACTGTGGTTCGGTGACCATCGTGCAGATGGTGGGCAATCGGTGGCATGGTGGGGCATCCGTGGCAGTGTGGCTGGGCATCGGTGTGTGTGGCATCTGGCCATCGTGTGGCATCGGTGGCAGCCGGTGGCATAACAATGTTAACCTGTGGCCTGGCTGGGAAGGTGCTGCCTGTGCGCTGGAGCTCTTGGTAGCCATAGCCTTGGTATGTGAGGTAGGTGGAAAGCCTTGGAAGGGCAGTGACATCACCTGGGGTGGAGGAGCAGGCCTGGACTTGGTGGGAGCAGTTCAGCTTGGTCTGGAGGCTTGTTGAAGCAGATCGTGATCCTGTCCCTCACCACACCTGGTACTGGGGTTCCGACATGTTCATGAGGGTCTGGTTGACGTAGGTAGGAAAGGGCTTGCGGTTGGAGGATGGGGGCGTCAGTGTGTACCAGCTGAGAGAGGAGATCTACGCTGCTCCTGATGGTGTCCCTGATCTCCAGCAGGACAAGTTTGCCTCTGCCCCTCCGGTCTATCTCTCTGCCTTTCAGTGAAGGTGTAAGCTGGGGGGTGGATTGCGGGTTGGGCTGTGGTGGAAGTGCCCTCTCCTTGCTCCCACTGCATCAGGGGGTCCTCCATGCGCTCCTCCATGGGTAGTGCAGCTGCAGGGGGGTCTCCGTCATGGGCGCTCCACAGATACTGCCTGGACACAGGAAGCTGACTCTCTGCCGGAAGAGGACTGGCTCTCTCAGCAGCTGCCTGAGAGAGAGGGTTGTGAGAGGGGCTGCTCCTCGATGCCGGATCTCACCTCCAAGAACGCTTGGCCCTTAGGCACTAGGTCCCGTAGGTGTCCGTTCAGCTTGACCGCGGCCCGGCCAGATTTTCTTTGAGGTGCAGCTTCCCGTACCAGGTTGTGCATGTGCTTCCACCAGCCAGGAGGCACCTCCAAAAGTGGTAGCCCAGGCTCTCCGCCTTCTCTCTCCTAGCAGCCTGCTTCCTCTTGGTGTCTTGATAGAGCCTGTGTCCCTTCCGCCAAAAGATATTCATTCTCCCTAGCCACTCCAGCACCTCCTCCTCATGTTCTCTCTCAATTGTGTATTGCCTCCTCTCGCCCGTTCATGCGTCTGCCTCTTTCCTCCCTTTGGCAGGGCCATATATGGCTCATCAGAGGGGCTTCGAGGTTGTAGGTTCTTCTCCACACCACCACAGCAGCCAGCAGCAGCAACAACAACAGTAGGCAGCAAAAGCAGGACCAGCAGCACCAGCAGCAGCACCAGCAGCACCAGCAGCACCAAGCAGCAGGACCAGGAGCACCAGCAGGACCAGCAGGACCAGGAGCTCCAGCAGGACCAGCGAGCACTAAGCAGGACCAGGACCACCAAGCAGGACTAGGAGCACACAGCAGGACCAGGAGCGGTGCCAGCAGAGTAAGCACCAGCAGGACCAGCAGGACCAGGAGCAGTGCGCAGAGTAAGCACCTAGCAGAAGCTCCAGCCCAGAGCAGTGCCAGGCAGAGGTAAGCACCCAGCAGAAAGCACCAGCACCAGGAGCAGTGCCAGCAGAGTAAGCACACACAGCATAAGCACCAGCACCAGCAGAAGTGCCAGCAGAGGCGTAAGCACCAGCAGATAAGCACCAGCACTCAAGGAGCAGTGCCAGCAGAGTAAGCACCAGCAGAAGCACCACTACCAGAAGCAGCATTAAGCAGAAGCACCACCTCCAGAAAGCAGCATCAGCAAAGCCTGCCAGCAACCAAGAAGAGCAAAGCCCGGGCAGCAAGAAGCCCAGCAGAAGCAGAGTCAGGGCCAGGGGGTGGGGAGGGTGGCCTCTGTTTCCCTTCTGGCCAAGGGCTGGCAAGCAGATGGCGAGGCTTCTTTTCTTTCCCATAGGTTAGTTGGTTGTGGCTGGCTTGGCTTGCAAGCTGTGTCTGGAAGCAGGTCTTTTCTCTGAATTGGTGACCTGCTTGTGAGCTTTTGCTTCCCTTATAGTATCCGCGGGGCTGACGCAATGCATCTTCCCCGCATGTGCCGCAGTGAAACGCTCAGGCATCCGTGCTAAGGCTCACTTAGGCTTCCTGGCTCTGCAAATCCGCTTCATCCGCTCGGCATCCGCTGTGCCATACCGCTTTCAGTTCCGTCTGCCATCCGCTCTGGCATCCGCTCTTTCTCTGTTCCGTGGTCCGCTTGGCTGTGCTCCCCCCGAACGCCTTGCGATCGTGCCATCCGCTCCCATCCGCTTCCATCTGCTAGGCTTCCGTGAAGCATCTTGCTTTCCATCTCACCCTATACGTCCTCACCCTGTTCCGTTCTCTTCCGTGTTGTCCACTCCTGCTTAATGCAAATTCGGGGCAACTGTTTTTGAGGCGGATAACAAGACGGATGGACACATTTTGGCTCGTCCGCTGTGTCCTTTTTACAAATGTTTTGCATCCGTCGGCCAGTGTGACAGGGCCTTAATTCAGCCCTTAGTTTGAAAAGGTTGTTTGGTTAAAAAAAAACAAAGATGGTGATGGTGATGGTGATGGTGGCCAAATTTCCCTGTAGATGGATATTTTATTTATAATTTCTTCCAGTGTGTGTGTGTGTACGTGTTTATCTTCAATTCTTCCCTTTATTCTTTAAATGGGAAAGTGGCCAGGGTTAGAAACTCCCATGCCATTTTTGATATCCTTTCTTCCTTCGAGACAGTTAACTCTCCACATTTTCTCCAGAGGAGTGCTCTACAAAGAGGTTCAAAACCAAGATTACACAAACACTTCCACATACAATTTTGCAGACTTCCCGGCTCCATGTCTTCAGAGAGAGAGGAAGCAGGCTAACTGCTTGTTTAAGAACAAGAGAAGCGTGAATCTCTCAAACTGGATTGTTGCTGTTGTTTTTTACGATATGCTGTCTCAAATCAGGGTTTTTCAGGGTTCTGACAAAATTTTTCAAGCACAATCCCTTTTATAGAAAATTCATCACTGCTATTTTTTTAAAAAAAGTCTGACCTCATGTTTCTTTGACAATTTGGACAATAATATCCTTTTACCTGAATGTTGTACATAAGATTTCTCTATCTGATTTTGGAGAAGGAAACACATACTGTTCTTCCAAAATCACATTCTGTTATTTGCAAATAGGGAATAAAATTACTCAGAACAAAGTTTTCTAATAAAAAAGTTTTGCCAAAATAAAAAAGATGCTGAAACGTCAATATACAATGAATTCCGCTTATATTTTGGCAACTTGGAAGCTTTTCACACAGAATCAATAGACTTTTTTGTCTCCTGTGTTGTCATTGATGCTCAGCAAAATTGTCTGAAGACACATTCCCTGCTCTTTTCATTGGAATGACTGAACCGTCTGCCTGTACCTGCCAAAGTAGGAAAATGCCAAAGAAGATTCAAGAGCTGTTCTGCTACTGGAGCCAAAGGTAAATCAAGCCAAAGGAAATTATGATGAGGTTTATTATAATTGATCAGATTACAGGTTCAAAAGGTATGCTGAAAATGAGACTTAATGAATGATTTAAGAGCAAGTATTAAGCAAAAATATCATAAAATATTCTGCTTACACATTGCCAAAATTCTTAACCACATGGGGGAAGATAGTTAAATGTCATATTTAATCTATATATTTTCTGTGATTGCTATATTTGTCTGATTGTGCCTTGCCCTTATTTTACTATTTAATTCAGCTACACTCTATACCACAATGTTTTTTTCAATAAATATGATGAATGTTGTGTTTTTGAAGATGATCCCCTTACATAAAACTCGGTCACCAGAGCCTCTTCTTCTTTCTGCATTCTTCTCTCTGTCATTCCCCACAGGGCTGTGCTGCTGATAAGAAAAAATAATAAATACAATAGGTGTTGAACATGAGGAATACATCTTTTTTCTTTTAAAACTTTTAAACCATGCAGAATTCTATTTATGAAATTTGCATCTGAAAAAGTATAACATTGGGAAAGTAGAGTACCTCCCTACCTCCCTACATATAGTCTTCAATGGTTGCATGGATATTATAAATAATATTGCATTAAAAATTGTGAGAAATCTCTGTGTGTGTGTGTGTATCTTACACACACACACACACACACACACACACACATACACACTAATAAACAAAAGCTTTTAGCATTTCAGGGTGTGAACTATACAAGTTCAAAAGAAGTGTTTTTTCCTTCTTTACCTGCATTCATACAAGCTTGGAAGACATTTATTTAAAACTGCCAGATGGTAGTCCTTGACTGATATTCTTTGAGCTTGGAAGTTTGGTAACCAGTTGAGGATAGTCACTACTTGGATGAAAGTTCACCTCAAATCTTCAGGGCTAAATTCTGGGGTGGGGGAGGGGAGGTGGATTCCAAAAAAGAGGGTAATGACAAAACACACCGACTATTATGAAAAATTCTGCATTGATTTGTATGTCCATGAAATCACCAGGAGTTGTTTTTAGGTAGGATTTTTTTTTTCTGATTTGGAATTATATTGATTTCATGCAGCTTTCTGTGTATTTTTGAAATGGGTGATGATCATGCTTTTTCCATCTTGATTTCTTAAGCTCTTGATCTGCTTATTTACATAGATCACATTACCAATCTCATAGTTTTCACATGACACCTTTTCATCATGAAAGAGATGACTGACACATTGTCTTTTGTAGATATAATACATTAGGAGAGAGCCAATTTATATAGTGGTTGAGGCATCAGGCTAGAAACCAGGAGACTCTGAGTTGTAGTGCCCCCTAAACCACAAAGACAGCTGGGTGACCTTGGTCTAATCACTTTCTTCAGCCCGAGGATGGAGGCAGTGACAAACACTTCTGAAAAACAGTTTTCTAAGAAAACAGCAAGGATTTGTCCAGGCAGTTTCTGGAAGTCAACACAATTGAACAGAAGGGGAAAAAACAAATATTAGGAGATGGCAAGCATATAGCCATTTTTGTGTGTCGCCACAAGCAGTTTTGTCTCCTTGAATCCTGATTGGTGCATTGCAACCATATAATTGGCATAAGCATTTTGAATTTTTACATGTGCACGGAAGCCATTTGGTCTGTAGGTGCAAGAAACATAAAATGTGAGGTAGTACTTTTAGAATGTTACCTTTAAGCTCACATGTCCCATCTAGTGTTTTATAAGGAAGATATCTCTGTTTGTGTATCCATGTGTGTGTGTAACTGAACAACAGAAACATTGTATAGCACCTTTTCAGAATTGTATACAAAATAAATCTTGTTTTCCATTCTTGGCTTTTTCAAGAAGCTTAAGAATTAAAATTCTGGGAAGCTGCTTTGTTTCTTGGAACAAGAAACCAAAAGAATTTATAGTACACTCAAACCTTTCCAGGATGGGTGGTGGAATAGTGCTGCTCTGTCACGATCTAAAATCAAAAAATTTTTCCATGTTTTCACAGCAGTGAATTTTCCACCTTTCAACATCTCGCTGCAAAAATTCAGCAAATATATAGTGTGCTGTTTGGAGATACATTCTAGAGAAGACAATATGAATTGCATTTTTTAAAATAATAATCATTTTCATTAAATTAAAAGCTAAAATGATTCTCTTATTGAGAGATTATGAGCACTGTTTTAAAGAGGAGGGTGTCTCAAGACCATTCTTTGGCTTGTGAACTGATTTTCTGCATGCTAATGACTAAGGACATGCTCAAGAGAAGAGGATTTACACTGCTTTGGTTAGGAAGTTCATAATAGTTATTATGAGATAATGAATTGGAACTTGCAACAAGACACTACAATGCAAAATGGTCCAGTTAAAGGTACCAGCTAGTCAGCCAGCCATGCCTTCCTCAGGATGTCCAGTGTATCGGTTTTCACCATCCTAGTTTTCATTTTTTATCAGCCACCATCCCACTTCCCTTGAGAACACTCACTCCTCCTTGGACTACCTAGGGAAAGTGGGGGGGGGGCAGGTTTGTGCTTGACAGGCTCCTGAACATATTTCATTTTTTCCTATAAATGTTGTTGTACTCCTCTCCTCCCTCCTACTATACTTTTTCTGGGACGGAGTATAAATGGCATGTAGATGGTGTCATTTATCTCCCAAAGATTCAGGCTTGCAGAAGTTTGAATTTCTGCAATAAACCTGTAAAGTTTCTTTTGTTGTTGTTGTTGATAGTATGGATGGGCAGGCTTTGGATCGTGTACTGTCCCACTCATTCACACATACACATAGCAATAGTTGAGCAGGTTTATTAATATTCCCTAGCATTCCCATCACTGAAAACTCAGAGCAGTCCCAATTAAGTCCAGCCAAAACCAGACCAACATTAATCCACTGAGCAATGGTCAATAAGTTCACAAGGCACCTGAAAGTTTCCCAAACAAGACAAATCCACCAGGCAAAACTAAATCCACAATATAAGAGGATTATTCTTGGTGGTCCCTGGGAACCATGCCACAAAAGCTGCAGGTGAGCTCCATTTGCACAACACCATCTCCTCCCCCATCCCAGCTGCTGCAGGCTGTGAAATATCTCTTCCATTTATTCATCCAATTAGGAGAACCATAGTAACATAATAGATATGAGCAGAGCTTGGGCCAGTCCACCTAATGAGATTCTCTTAAGTGCATAGTGAGAAAAATAAAAGTATTTTGGATGATGGACCAGAAATGAAATGTCCAGAAGGATTAGCGGCCCTAGTTCAGATATTAGTTCAGATATCTCTGATTACCAAATGTTTAAGGTGATTATTTCATCACTCCCTTTTTGGTGTTTTCTAAGGTTTCTTTTATCAATCAATGGTTGAAAGGTAAGATGCATAACTGCTGATGGAACAGCTTCGGAGTTTTAGGTTCTGTCATCATTGGGGGGGGGGAATAAAAGGATGTTTTTTTTTCTTTGCAGTCCACTTCTTGGGTAGTTAAAAAAGTATTTTTTGCAATCCTTACACAGAGCTTATCTTTGGTTTGTTTACATAGTCTTCAGCCATTCTACCATCTTAGTTAAGGGTTAGAACTTTGGATTCCTTATATTGAATTCCATTCAGATTTGTCCAAGGCACTAATTATATTGTTCCAAAGTTATGTTTTTCTTTGTATTCACTCATTCAAAATATATGTTTTTCCTCACTTATAATTTATTTCAGTTGGAATTATTCCATACTAGAAACACTTATCTGAAAATAATTCCAAAAATAATAATAATAAAAAACCCTGAACAGAATGCTCAAGAAGATTTTAACACATCTCCAGAAGATGTGTAGGCTTGATCTTGGCAAACCAGCAAGGAAAGAATGTTCCAAAGTTCTAATTTATTTAATCTGAAGCTCCATTTTTTAGCCACCTTTCATTGCCAAAGTGTTCCCGGGGTGGCTTCCAAGCCTAACAAAAATGATGCAATAAAAATTTCCATAGTTATTTCACTGAAAACTAATGTGACAAAATAATTAGGAAAAGGATCTAAATGAGAGACATTCGAGTTATACAGTCATAAAATTACCTGATCTCCACCTGCCTCCTGGAAAATAGAAATAATACCAGACTTAGCTCACAATGTTGTTGTATACAATTCCAAGAAATTCCCAAGAAATTCCCGAGAACAGATTTATTAAGGGAAAGAATCTTTGGTCCAGGTGCTTTATGATGACATCCCAGATATAAATTACCATTTTGCTTAAAAACTCAGCAGAACAAAGGCAATTTATTTATCCAAGTTTAGGTGAGATTACAGTAGGAATACCTACCTCTTAAATCAGAGTTATTCATTCCTTTTGCCAGGATAATTTTAGAACCTAGTTAAATAGAAAGTTTACTGAGGGACTTGAGAAAAATGATTAGCAACACTAAAATTTACATGACATTTTGTAAGGAAAGAAGTCTTATCGAAATGTGCAGAATAAATATAGGCTAATCTGTTTGCAGCATTATCAGCTTGGTGCATACATAGGCAAGCATCAGGTAAATGTTGTCCTCTTTTAAAACTGCCTACAGTTCCAGCTCATAGTCAGCTGGCCACAACGAGAGGTTTTGGTGGGGGAAGGTGAAGTCGGGCTATTTTTAAACTCAAGGATAGGGCACACTGGCATGTGTTGGATTTACCCTGCTGGGGTTTTTTTTTTTTCAGTTAAACTCAGTGAGCTTAGCTTTTTGTGCCAACTGTCTGTTGCAGAACACAAATGCTTGGATTTCATCTGCTGTACTGCCTGACATGTCTCATTGCTTGTGTGAGTGAGGCAGCTGTCTGCCAAGAAAGGTTTGGACATCGTGCTCCTAAAACACTATGCCTCTCTTTATTTAGCTCCATATGAAAGCATTCAAATGGTTTGATAGTCACATGATGGAAGCTTTATGAAGTGATGCAGGGACATATTGAATTGGAGTGGCAGGGGGCATTGTTCAGGCAACTCACGTTTCATTGCCTTACTCTGGGTAAAAGCTAACTTTGATTGGCAACTTGAGTAGGAAAGGAACATTTCTGCCTTGTAATAGTCAAGCCACCATAACCCTTGTTAAAATTTTATGTTAAAAATCATGGTACAGACAAGGCACAACAGGGAAAGATCCATTCTCTACATTGCAGATACAGATAATCAGATAATCAGAGTTGGAAGGGACCTTGTAGGTCATCTAGTCCAAGCGGGAGAACCTACACTATTTCTGACAAATTGCAGTCCAATCTCTCCTTGAAAGTCTCAAGTGATGGTGCTCCCACAACTTCCAAGGACAAGCTGTTCTATTGATTAATTGTTCTCACTGACAGAAAGTTTCTCCTTATTTCCAGGTTAAATCTCTCCTTGTTCGGTTTCCACCCATTATTCCTTGTCTGGCCTACAGGAGCTTTTGAAAATAGCTTGACCCCCTCCTCCCTGTGGCAGCCCCTCAAATATTGGAAGACCGCTATCATGTCTCCCCCTGGTCCTTCTCTTTACTAGACTAGCCAAGCCCAGTTACATTTCAGTTCTCAAAAATATAAATACTGCATATTAGAAGAACTGCATATTAATTTGAGAATGCAAATTTGCAAAACTAGGGTCAATGTATGAACATAATAAAATTCACAAGCTTGGAGTATTGAGTAGTAAATGTGAATGGCATTTCTATGCCCTGGAACACTTTTTACCCTCTCAAATACTCAGTCCAGTGTATATTAGTTTCCAAAGTTCAGCTGAGGAACAGAATGCCTCAAAGAAAACTCTTTGTGCAAGTAAACTATGAGTGAGTTAACAACTTAAAATTGCTTCTTTGTACCTTCTTTTGGCTCATACTGATTCCCCTCCCATCTGTCTGAATTCGATTGGCGGATGGCTGAGTGTAAATAAACAATCCTGTACAGTTTTAAATGGAAGTAAGTTTTGAAATAGCATTTCTGAGTAAGATTGGATGAATGCTTTTATAAAAATTGTCTCCAGCATTTAATTCCTGTTGCTGAATTATTTGTTTTTTCCCCACAAACATTTTACTAACCCACCCATAATTTAATAGTTAAGAGCAGAATAATTAACAATGACCTAATCTTAAAGGAAACAATGAAAAGTTTTCATGGTATGATACATTTTTTTAATCCATACTTTTTATGTCCTGTTATGCCTTCCCTGATTTGGTGTTTCCTGCTTTGGAAGTAAAACTGTTTTTTGTTGGAATTTTCAGTCAACTAGCCCAGTGGATTGGTAATTCTGGGAATTGTCTCAATGCAACTAGGAGGCATTGTGGTGGGAAACTTTCTTAAAATGCAGATTTGGTTCTTCAGCAAATATTTAGCTGCACCAGCTATGTTGCCAAACCTCCAGATTACACAACACACACATACACGCACACACACACACACGTAGCTGGTTTTCATGCTAAGGCAGGACTAGAACTCACACCCTGCTGGTTTCTAGGACAGCACCTTCAACACTACACCAAGGTGGCTAAAAATGACAAAAATCACTAAAAGAGAACACATCATACTCCAGTGTTGATCAACCTTCCTTAACCTCTCTTTCAAACAACTTGGCCGTGGTGGGTGGAGTTTATGACAGTTAATTATAGCTGGAGGATACATGCTTCAGGAAGTGTTGTAAAAGGAGTCAGGAAAAACAAATGCTGATTATATATCAAAAACTCATCAGTCATGATGCAGTTGTTGTTGCTGTCATCAAATATTGCTGTTGAACTCATGTCTTCTTTGTGATTCCATAATATTCCAAAATTTATCCCTCCAAATCATAGATTGAGGTAGAAGAACCAAATCCTTCAGAGGGTTTTTTTTATGATTTTCTTAGTTAATTTTTATTCATGTAGTATAAACCATTGCATCTTTCCATCTGTAATTTAGTAGGCTCCTTATCACAAGTCGGTACCTGCAGTCCTCAAAGAAATTGCCCAATAAACAATAAAGACATTTGTAAAACTACTTTTACCACCAGAGTTGTAAATCACTCCTTTTTATAACTATTCAGTCATTGTCTTAGGAAAATAAATACATTAAAGATATGGCATCTTCAGGAGTTATCAGGATCGGCATCTATTCCCACTGTTTGCTTTTTGGTAAATAGGAGATGTATGACTGCCACCCATGATAGCAGCTAGTCTGTGATTAGCCAAGCTCTTTTTGTGGCCATTGGCTCAAATTGCTTGCTTTCTTTTTTATGAAAGAAAAGTTAGGATGTCAGCACTGTAATGCAAATACAAATAAAAGACGATACACCATTTTCTTCTCTGATATCAAATTTTGCTTTTCTAATCAATCTCTAACTTCTGTGGATGATAAAAAGTCAGATCTATTCTCATTTCAGGAAATATTCTGATCTTACTGCACATACCATCACCATTTTGAAGCATATGCATTGTCTCCAGATTTTAAGAGAAATAAACATCAACAAACATGGGTTGAATATAATAATCATTTTCCTTCCAAAAACCTGGTCAAAGATCAATCTGACAACTTTCCTTATGAAGTCTGTGTTTATTCCTCAACTGGATGAAGCTTCCAATGACTACTTATTCCTTTGTTTTTTTAGCCTGCCCTTCTTATTTTTTGTGAATCATTCAAGGCAGCTAACATACTTAATACCCCTTCCTCCTCTTATTCCCCCCCACCCCAGCCCCAACAGAAACCCTGTGAAGTGCTTGGGCTAAGAGATAGTGACTTGTCCAAAGTTACCCAGCTGGCTTTAATGGCAAAAGTGGGACTAGAACTCACAATCTCCTGGTTCCTAGGTTAGCACCTTAACAACTGGACCAAAATGGCTCTCTAGATATTATTTTGTATCAATGTACTTATTTCAGCTGATAGCATGAATGTAACTAGAGACTGTAAAAACCTAGAAGGTAAATGTGGGGTTTTCATTCTTATTATTATTCCCAGGAAGAGTGATGGAAAATTCAAACATTTTTAGAAGAGAGTACCATAGAGGAATAGAACAGGATGGGATGGGATGGGATGTAATAGAGTAGAATAGAATAGAATAGAATAGAATAGAATAGAATAGAATAGAACAGAACAGAACAGAACAGAATAGAATAGAATAGAATNAACAGAACAGAACAGAACAGAATAGAATAGAATAGAATAGAATAGAATAGAATAGAACAGAACAGAATAGAACAGAAGAGTTGGAAGGGATCTTGGAGGCCTTCTAATCCAATCCCATTCTCAGGCAGAAAACACTATACCATTTCAGACAAATGGGTATCCAATCTCCTCTCAAAAATCTCCAGTATTGGAGCATTCACAACTTCTGGAGGCAAGTTGTCCCATTGATTAATTGTTTACTTGTTGGGCAATAAAAACAAGTCAAACTTCCTCGGCAAATCTCCTTGTCCTCAAAATGTACCCTTAGTTACTTGCAATGTTTAGATACAAGTGTTTACGGAAAGCAAAAAAAGACTTAAGCATGCTTCTAGTAATCCAATTGCCCCCAATTAATATGTTTCCACTTAACTTGCAGCTGATCTCTTTGTTTGGCACATCCAGTTCTGGCTCATACAAGGTGAATGAAAAGGAGATGGAAGGGTCAACAGGGAGCTGTGGGCCTTGCAAAAGACTCGTAATTAATCCTATTTGAATCGTGGAATTTTTCAGGAGTCCAAACAATGATGTCTTCCACTTGTAATGCTCGATAATATTTCCTCTGGCAATTTGTCAATGGATTTTTGTTGGATAAGTCCAAGATGCTGCTTGGATTGATCTATAATTTTCAGTTCAAAACTTGAGATTGATATCTGAATGATAGTATTTTGACTTCTGTAGCTATTTTGCTAGGTGTGGAACAGATGTACTGCTGCCTTCTTTGGATATTTTTCTCCAGACTTCCCATTGCAGCCTGTAACCCTGGGACTTTTTGGGGTGATCTCCTATCCAAATGTTAACACATTCTGTCTCTGCTTTGCTTTTTCAAGACAGAGATTGGCTGGTTACCAACTGAGTGGGGAGGCAACATTTTTGGACTGATAGGCAGACTGGGAGTTTTGAATGCCAGACATTGGTGTTCACAAAAAATGGGGAGATGCTTATTTACAAAATGACTTGTCACCTGGGCATGGCCTAGTCGGAGATCTCCTTTTGCTAAAACTGGGGAAGAGCCATGGTGGCTCAGTGGTTAGAATACAGTATTGCAAGCTAATTCTGCTCACTGCCAGAAGTTCGATCCTGACCGACTCAATGTTGACTCATCCTTCCATCATCCAAGGTCAGTAGAATAAAGACCCAGATTATTGGGAGCAATATGCTGACTCTGTAAATTGCTTAGAGAGGTCTGTAAAGCACTATGAAGTAATACATAAGTCTAAGTGCTATTGCTCTCCAACTCCATTTCTAGAGCATGCACACACTTACTTTCCCTTGAACCATAGAGCTAGAAAGAGAAATTTAGGCCAGCTTCAGTAGAGAAATCCAAATTAAAACATCCCTGGGAAATGACTGTTCAGACATTTGTTCACTGTTGCACATGATAACATTTAGCAAAATTGACTCCTGCTTCTGTGG
This sequence comes from Laticauda laticaudata, assembly GCA_004320025.1. Lineage (NCBI taxonomy): Eukaryota > Metazoa > Chordata > Lepidosauria > Squamata > Elapidae > Laticauda > Laticauda laticaudata. The sequence goes on from BHFT01040021.1 coordinate 26,467, forward strand.
GTGAGTGGGTTCTATGTCAAATTGCCATTATATTACCCACACATGCAGTCTTTATTTTCCTGAGTATAATGTACCCATTGAGAGGAATTATGGTTATATTCTACAATCAAGAGTGAAAACTGTCTCCCAACTAAGGCTATCTGCCAACTAAGCAGTATTGTCCACAACAAACCACAGTGATGCCAGGATGACTTATGTAATTATCACATAAATGTTGTTACATACATGTATCACAATGTCGAAGCTAGTGCATAAGTAATTGCATTTGTGTGATGGCATCAACCTTTGCCTACCTACTGCATGAATATTCAGACAACTGAGTGGCTTTTAAATGAAACTAAGAAGAGGAAGACAAAAAAGGATGGCTTTATGTTAAGAGAATTATTTATGTTAGATAGTAAATTAAATTTTGCTTGCTGTACTAAAGAGCCAAATAACTGAGAGATTTCAGAAAACCCAGCAAGACTAAATAGGCTTCTGTATGGAAGTGTGTCTCACAGTTCCTGGTTTCAAATTTGAGGCTGGTCCATTCTGATTGGCTATGAGC